>JAJGRW010003267.1:0-266423 GCA_025461045.1 Carex parvula
CGGTGCCACCTCATGCGGGTCACGTCAAGTGGAAGTGAGCAGTGAGGTTTGGCTCAAATTGTAGATCTTCTTGCCAGCTTTCCGAAAAGTGGTCATACGCTCAAACGGAGTTACGAGTCAAAAGTTATGACTGTTTTAAGTTCGGGTGCTGAAGTCTGACGCTACCCGCGTGGGATCTGACGCTACCCGCGTGTGATATGACGCTACCCGCGTGGGATCTGACGCTACCCGCATGGGTGTTCCAGAACTCACAATTTTCCCTGATTTGGCTCATTTTCTGCAAAGTAAGAATGAAAATGCAGCAGTACCACATTCTATAGATATTCAATGTATATTCAATGTAAAAGACACGATTTGGTGGTTTGAAACACAGATTGTGGTACAGAAATTGGTTGGATTTATAGGTCTAATGATGAGACATCAAATTCCCCCAAGCTTAAATCTTGCTTGTCCTCAAGCAAATATGTACTTTCATACCGGGTTTGGATTCTAAATGCAAGTTAAATGCCTAAATGTGAAAACTTACATGATTGCTACAATAAAAGAACTCAAGAATCTTTTTGCTATGATTGGACTTTCCTTGGTAAATTTTGATTCACCTCACAAATTGATTAATAAAACCTCAAACTCTAAATGTTTCAAAACTTGCAAAGCTGATTACTTGAATTTATCGATTTATCATCTTTCACTAAACTATGCCTTCGTTTGTAGGAGATTTTCCTTTTGGCACCCCAAGCTTGGATCAAGCTTAGGTCAGAAAGTTGCGGACTTCGTGTGTTGATATGTGCAAAAATTTTATTCTTTCCTTTCTAATTGGGAGACAAGCTCAAAGGCGTCCATTAAAGACTTATTGCCAGTACTCTTATTTTCTCCGTCTTTTCATTTCTTTTCATTTTCTTTTTCTCTTTTGTTTTCTTTTTTCTCTTTTTTTTATTTTTTTATTTGTTTGCACATACCATGAATAACACATCCACTAGTGTTCATTAACACCAACGGATATCCCAACCTTTCTTTATTTGAAATCCCTAGTTCCATATTTGAAAGGCACAATTCGGTTTCTAAATGCTATCTCGACATTTAAGTTTCCAATTTTACAAATCTCGAACCATTTGTTCCTAATCAGTTTTGTTTGGTCAATTATG
The DNA here is from genome assembly GCA_025461045.1 of Carex parvula. NCBI lineage: Eukaryota > Viridiplantae > Streptophyta > Magnoliopsida > Poales > Cyperaceae > Carex > Carex parvula. The sequence continues at coordinate 1,143 of JAJGRW010003267.1, forward strand.
AGGTTAGTTCTAATTTCCCAAGGTCATCCAACTCACAAACAAAAGTTTTCAAACAAGTCCCTAATCTCAGCAATCACACAAATTTATCACCTAAAAATGCAAAATTTTTGAAAAATAAACATGTCTAAATGCAGATACAATTTTCTTCTATTCCACCCCCCCCAAGCTTGAATGAAGCATTGTCCTCAATGCTTGAATTTACACAAGAAAAAAGTAAAATAGAAGAAAATATGGAAACGTACTAGATGGAGAGCGAGGGATGAGGCGGGGGCGTCTCACCTGGTTGGTGGGAGGTGGATCAGGTGGCACTGATGGGAGCACCCACTTCTGAGGTACACGGACCATGCGATCACACTCTTGCATCAGAAGAATCCGCAAGATTTCTGTCAAGTTCTTGATCGAGCACCCGATCGCGTTTTTGTGAGCATTCAATTTCTCCAAGAGCGTAGCAGTCCGATCGGGTTTAAGATCTGCACTTATGATCACAGAACAAGATCTATCTGGGTTCAGGAACTCATACCTGAGGTGAAGAGGCTCTGGTTGCAGGAACTCATAGCTGAAGTTAGCTAGCAGAGGCTTGAGCTCAGGAGTCAGCTGCTCTGTCTGGGCCTCGACGCGGGTCGCATCATATGGCGCGCGGGTCGCATCAAGTGAAATGGCATCGCGTGCTGACCTATCCGACTCGCGTCTTTCGGTTTCCAGGTCCTCAGACCATGGCATGCGGGTCGCATCAGGTGTAGTGCGGGTCGCATCAGGTTCTTCCAGGTTGTCAGCCTCCTTCAACGCGGCCCGCGTGTCAGTTACGCAGCCCGCGTTCACATGTTCTTCAGGTGGTGATGCGGGGCGCGTGTCCTTGATGCGGCCCGTGTGCAGTGCGGTCTGGTTTGTTGGCTGGGCTGGTCCTTCGCATTCTGGCTGAGCTGGCAGAGGTTGGCGTGAGGCGACGATGTGGCTCAATTGCTCCAACAGCTTGTTTTGAGCAGCCAATTGAGTGGACATGCTTTGCATCTGTTCCCACATCATCTGGTTCATCTTCCCTTGCTCGTGTATGAAGTCGATCTCAGCGGGATCAATGTACGGCTCAGGTGGATCGGATTGAAATACGCAATTGTTCGAGTTATCGAATGGTGCAGTGTCGTAGAAATTGCAATTGTTGTTGCTGAGATAGCCATCCTGCTCCGGTTCCTCATCCCAATCTGCCAGTGGGCAATACTCGTAAGAGTGTCTCCTGTTCCCACACATGACACATGGCTGTGGTTGATGGTTACTGGCTGCCTTCACGCTCATTTTGATTGAATACCTCTCAATGGCCTCCTCTAGCTCGGTAGCTCTAGCATATAGAGCTGCGATCTGATCAGCTTTGGATCGGTCGCCTCCTTCAGCTCGAGAACTGTCGCGGCTAAACCAATGTTGGTTTGTCGACATGTTGTCTCAAGCTCCTCAGATGGTAATCGCCCTTGAGTTTGAAAGCCAGAGTGTTCCTGAAAAAGAGAAAAGAAAAGAAATAAAAAATAAAAGAAAATATACAGATTAAAATCTAGATTAACTACGAAAAGTAAAAATTCAGAAAATAATTGGCGTCCCCGGCAACGGCACCAAAAACTTGTTCGCTCCCAAATGTGAGGTACAAAGTTTCACTACAGCAAGCTGTAGAGTTTAAACCTTATAAACCCTCGACCAGATCGCAAGTGTACAATCTTGTCGTGAAGTTTAGTCGGGTATCGATCCACAGGGACGATTCACTTTCTTAATCTCTACTTTTCCTAATTAGGTACTAGAAGTGTGAAAATTGAGTGTTTGTCTATTCCTAAGTTTTGTAATTAATGTATGAACAAATAAACGAATGTACGAACAATTGTATGAACAATGTATTAACAGAAATGAAATCAATTAAATGTTTGTGTTTTGTACTACTGTATAAAAGGGCGTTTCAAGGGTTTCAGATTTCATCTTCAACTTTGCTGCTCAGACCTGCCACGCGACCCGCATACTCTCGTATGCGACCCTTGTGACGCGACCCGCATGCTCTCGCATGCGGCCCGCGTGGCCCTCAAGCGCTCTGGACCTGTCACGCGACCCTTGTGATGCGACCCGCGTGCTAACTCACGCGACCCGCATGGCCCCTTGAGCTGAGTCTGCACATGTCAGAAACTGGTTGTTTAAGTCGTGTAAGGCTAGATTGACCGTACCTAGTGTCACTAATCCTCAACTCTCGTGTGTTGGCTTAGCAGACCTGGTTTGGAAATGCAATTTCACCTTCTTAGGTCTAATCAAGCTGTTTGATCTAAACCTAAGTTCTCAGTTCTGTTTACTAAAGGTATCCACAAGTGGAAATTTCACCTCTCGGCTACTATTGACCTCACATTTCGGTTCTCAGACCTACCTCATATACTTAACCTAATTTGCAAGAAACGTCAAGCCTTATTACAAGAAGAAATACCAAAGGCATTCAACAGTAGACAATCGAGAATCAAACAATTCAGATCAAGCAATCACAAATAATACAAGAATCAAAGAAACACGAAATATCAATCAGAATCAATACATGTGCATAATCAAACAAAGTATCAGACTAAATCCAAACCCCTGAAACTACAAATCTACTCAGACATGAGCAAAATCAAAGTAAAAGAGAGAAAGAGAATGCAAATCATTGTGAGAGGAGGAGTGAAGAGGATCGAGGCTTCTGGAATCTTCTTTTCCAAGTCGAGTAGCTCCAGATCGCCTCAGGCGCCTAGCTCTCGGTTCAAAACCGATCAGATCCCCCTTTTTTTGGGAAGATGTCGGGGGTCCCTTTTCTCAATTTGTGCCAGGCCTTATATAGGCATCTTAACAGGCTTTAATCAGGCCCTGGCACAATTAACTCGACGCGGGTCGCGTGCCACCTCATGCGGGTCGCGTCAAGTGGAAGTGAGCAGTGAGGTTTGGCTCAAATTGTAGATCTTCTCGCCAGCTTTCCGAAAAGTGGTCATACGCTCAAAACGGAGTTACAAGTCAAAAGTTATGACTGTTTTAAGTTCGGGTGCTGAAGTCTGACGCTACCCGCGTAAGGGTTCCAGAACTCGCAATTTTCCCTGATTTGGCTCATTTTCTGCAAAGTAAGAATGAAAATGCAGTAGTACCACATTCTATAGATATTCAATGTATATTCAATGTAAAAGACACGATTTGGTGGTTTGAAACACAGATTGTGGTACAAAAATTGGTCGGATTTATAGGTCTAATGATGAGACATCACCAGCCGTCTCTCCTAACCCTAGGAATTGTCCATCAGATACAAAATACCCTCTCAGGTGCAAGAAATCCCCTCTTATAGCTTTTCTGGCCGACCTTTCTTCAATTAGCCTCTGTTTCCAATTCTGCTTCTGTTTCCGGAAAAGTCTGACGCGACCCGCGTGGGATATGACGCGGCCCGCGTGCCTTTGGGTCATATTGTAGATCTTCTTGCAAGCTTTCCGAAAAGTGATCATACGCTCAAAACGGAGTTCGGGTGCTGAAATTTCAGGGTCTGACGCTACCCGCGTGGGATATGACGCTACCCGCGTGGGATCTGATGCTACCCGCGTGGGATATGACGCTACCCGCGTGTAGGGCTCCAGAACTCACAATCTTCCCTGATTTTGCTCGTTTTCTACAAAGTAAGAATGAAAACGCAGCAGTACCATATTCTATAGATATTCAATGTAAAAGACACGATTTGTTGATTTAAAACACAGATTTTGGTACAGAAATTGGTCGGATTTATAGGTCAAATAATGAGACATCAATGGTCAAGTGAAGATCTCATTAGTTATTAATTGTTTAGTGGTTGTAGCAATGTTACGTGCATTAAGATATCCCATGTGATTTTCCAAGATAACAAATCCCGCTGGTTGTAGCATCTCTAAGAAAAAATCTCGAGATAGTTGAGATCAAGTACTGACAATTTGATCCCTTGATAAAGATGTTGGTATAAAAACTTATGCTCGATACATGTGAAGTGCGAAATTTACAATCGTTCAATTGTTATAATTGGGTTATAGAGCACTCACAAAAACTCGACATGTTCAGTTATAGAGAGTTGGATTAAAGAGTTGTGAAATCGTGTTCTTTCAATACAGTAGGTCTCTTTTAGGACCTTGCATTATACATTTATACTAAATTTAAATACATGTGTTTTGCTAGTTCTTATTATTATTTTTTTTTGATAAAATGTTAGTTGTTACATAAAACCTTATTTATATTATGACTTGATTACGTTGAATATTGGTTGAATTGGATATAGAATTGTATATGTATATTGAAGTTTGAAATATTATTTTCTGTTTGTTGAATGTTAAATGTTGAATGAATATGATTGATTTTTGTGTGTTGTGATTTTGAATATTCATTGAATTATGGATGTGTAATATTAATTGTATGTGTTTGACCCTAAAAAGTCAGGGTTTAATTATTTGGACGAAGATGCCACTTAACTACATAAATTGGTCAATTAAAGGTTTAACCATGCTTTAATTCGACACAATACCACAAAATAAGAGATGAAATTTATTGAACAAAATCCATGATTAAATCTATTGAAATTACAAAATAGGTTGAACAAAATAGGAGATGAAATTGGTCAATTAAAGGTTTAACCATACTCAAATAATCATGAATTTTGATATATGTCACACCTCCTAATTCAAAATGGTTAGAAAGATATTAAATTACAAAACAGAAAAAATCTCTGATTAGTGCCATGTGGCATGGGGTACCCCTAGCAATTACCCTAAGCATTTTGGGTACAAATCAGAGTGCACAAACAAAACCTGACAAGCAGGACCCATAAGTCAGCCCAAGAAAACAATTTTCACTGGTTTGCTAAGATGGCTACGCCTGTTTCATTCAAATCAAGCACTGTGAACCGAGCTGTCAGCTGAATGGCTCACGATACACCGACTGCGCTCAAATACAAGATTGAATTAAAACTCGGCACCTCAGCGCAAATGACCCCTTCGTCTTGCATAAACTCGGAGCACGCTGAGCCAATTTAACCCCATTCACGGTCTATGCTAAACCATGTGCACCCGAAAAAAAACTTAAAACCTGTGCACAATACTCGCTCTCTATGAGACTAACAAAGCGGGCGCCATGCATGTCAGTGCCTTCTCCCTCGAGCTCTCTTCCCTTGTTCTTTACCGGCAATGAAAAAACAAATGAAAATAAAACTCACGATGAAGAAAACAAATTGGTTCAATCCATCTCAATTTCACACAATAAACCATGAGACGATGATAAAAGAATAACCAATATGAGATTTTGAGAAGCCAGCATAGAGAATTAAATGACAAGGGACAATGGGCAGATTTGGGATTCGTTTAAATACAAAACCAAATGCAAAATTGAGAAGGCAGACATGCTTCTTACCTCTCTGTGATGCTCCCTAGCTGGTTAATTTGAAAGAAAAAAGGAATTAACAAGCTAATCCTAAAAGGCCCGAATATTTAGGGTTCTAGCAAATTGGAGGGGATGGCGTTAGTATTATGTTCTCTGAGGACTTAAAGATAGTCGTTAGAGATCCACTAAAGCCATTCAATGCTTGATTTAATGGGTCTGCATAAGTTAACCCGAAATAGAAACTTGCACCTCAATAAAAATGAAAAATGAGATGTAGCAGACCACGAAATGGGAATTGACAGCTGAGAAGGTATAATAACACCTAAACCATGATAAGGCTACATTGTGCCTGCACGATGGTGACCTTTCATTAGCTAGAAGTGTTTAAACGGCAACAAGGCATGATAAGCCGGTTTTACCCCTAAGGCAGCACATGCTTTTCTGCACTGGTACACTGTGCTAAATTAACCATATGTGCACCTGTCCAGGCACTAGGCTATGAGCCAAATTAGAAGAATCTCCTCCTTGACATGTATAGAAGGCATGATTTTGAATGTATCAAATCCTGGTCATTAAATAAAGAAGATCAAGGGATGCAAATGCTTTGTATCTCGGATTGCCAACATGGCTCAAAATGAGTGGCCAAAGCCTCTGCAAATGACAACCTAGAGGCTAAGAAAGGATCTAAGGCCTTGAAGAAAATATGAAGAAAATCAAGGGTGAAGATCAAAGCCAATATAGCAAGCTAAAACCCTAAGCCCTAGGCAGTGCCAAGCCTATATAAAGAGCACTAAACCATGATCAAAGAAACCAAGTTCATAGCCCAATACTCAAACTCGAGCTCATAGCCATAGTGAAGCTCTGCCAAAGCCCTTATACTCAAGATTTTCTATTTCCCTCTTTGTAATAGCAAGCTAAATTAGGTAATTAATACCTACACTATGTAAGCCTTAAGAGGCTGAGCCATGTATGAGTTCTCAAGATGAATAAAGCTTTTTAGTTGAATTTGTGCCTTTTTGTTCACTGCTTTGATGTTTTCGTTTCATGTTCTTGCTTCTTTCTTTATCTTGGAGCTTTAAAAATAATAAATGGGAGACTCTTATGATGGCCTAAGCTTATTTCATAATAAGCAAGCATAAGGTTTGATGATCAATAAAAGAAATCCCATTTTCCCTTCTCTGCCTTAATAAAAAACATATAATATAATAAAAATTGTTATTTAACTTAGATATTAGGGTTATGTTTCCTTTATATCTTTCACTGTTTCATTTCAAAAATAATAAATATGGTAATTAAAATAGGAATTAAAAGTGTAAAAATGCAATTTCTTCCTTTTATTTGTTTCTTTGCATGTTTGATATGTATAGCTCCATTTACATCCAATCCACTTTGTTATTTTATTAGAAAGAATTAAAAAGCAATAAAAAGATAAATAATCAAAGTGAAAATAAGAGTTCATAATGGTTGAGATGTATAGCTCCCTTATAAACTCTTTTAAATGAGACCTATATTACATAATTGCTCTATTTGATTTCTTAGTACAAAATACATACCATGTGTACTAGACTACACAACATAAAAGAAATTAAATGGACCTTTATGCAAATAGTGAAAAAGAGGTTCAAATTGCAAATAGGCATCAACTATGTTGAAATCAACCATTTGTACACTTGAATCAATGATTTCTTGATGATTTGTCTCTTGATCAAGTGACAAGATATGCTAAAACATGATTTTAATAAGTCCAGAGACCTTTCTACATACTTATGAACTTTAATAGGTTGAATGATGAATTTATGGAGCTTTGCTTGACACTCTTTATTGCTTGCTGGTACCAAATTGTAGCCTAAAAGCTACCCAGACTTGTTATAATCAATAACTAGCCAGTACTCTTAGTTGTAGTTACTCTAAACCAGACCCTAATGCACACACATATGCTATATCAGTGTTAGAACAGGTCTCAAGCTTCATTGGTACAAAGAAAATATTCAAAATTGCCAAAATAACCTTCTCTGATAAACTGAACAGCACAAGTCAGCACAAGGACTAAAATGAAAAATGGACACCACAGTCATGTAGAGGACTTCAAAACACATAAAATGGACACAAACTTCATATTATTTGGATTTCATTTCGATTTAATATGAGTTTTTGAAGTTCAGCTTTTGAAAATAGAAAATTTGCTAATTAAAATGGTAAAATTACCATCAATGCCCTTCTGCATGGCTATTGGCCTTAAAAATAGAAATAAAAATCCTAAAATCATGGAATTTTGCATAATCAAAGCTCACTTATTCCTCTGTAAATACATCGCAAAATAATACACACTTGTAAATAAAATTAACAAAATATTGTAAAATCAAAGTTGATGTCTCATGAAACAAGTGACCTACTTGATTCTAATCTGAATTCTAAGCTTGATTAAGTTATTCTGTTATCTCAAATGCATTATAAACTATCCAAATAAGATTATTTAAATCTCCAGTTGTGCCTTGAACCCTTACATCCAGTTTCTGTACCAAATCGGTATCAAACCGAGAACTCTAAGTTCCAAATACAATCAATGTTTGACCAAATCAAAAATTGGTGGTTCTAATGACTTCTAGACCACTAAACGATGACAATCAATCCCTCAATTGAAGAAAATCATGTTAAACACAAAATAAATGATCAAAAACCCGAACTCGAGGTAAAACCCGAATTACCGCTATGATCCACCACCTCCGATGGCCGGAGATACCCGACAACGGGTGCATTCGACTCCCGGGACCAAAGCGATGTTATTGGTGCCCTCTATTGGCCTTGCCGTGACAGGAGCATGGCCGGAGATAAAAGCCCTATGCTCGGTCTCGAAACCCCAGTTCATATCTGGAGTAACACAAACTTCAAAGCAATATGGACCGTTAGATCTCGGCTCTGGAAATAAGATTTGAATGAAAATGTCAATCTCAAAGTGATAACCCGATCCAAAGGCCCACATTTAAACTCAAAAGCCCAAATGGCTACTGACCTTGTGGGGCCCATCTATTGGCATACCCAGAATTAATATAAATCTTCTTGACCGAATCTTAAAGTTTAATTTAAAGCCTAGCACCAATCCTAAGGCCCAATAACTGAATCACAGCTCAAATCCTAAAGCCCAAAGCACACATCTTAAAGCCCAATATGCAAATCTCAAAGCTGAAATATAAAGAAATAAAGGCTGTTTTCGAATAAGCCCCTCTGACAAAGTGAAACCACCAGCGCAGTATTCAGTCCCTGGCGACTTAAAACTCTTTCAAACAAACTCCTAAAGGCCCAATTTCCACATAAAACCCCATCAAAACTCCAAAGTACAAAGCCTAGCCCCTCAGATCTTATAAACAAGCCCTTAAAAGTATAAAACTTCACAAATAAGCTCTTTCCAGCCTTTTTCAATCATAACTTCCTCATTATTTCAAGCCCAACTTAACTCAAACCAATTGCAACTCCAAATGAACCCAAATTAAATTATCCATGACTTTAAACCAAAATTGAATGTATTTAAGCACCAATCAATTTCTAAAATTACCAAAATGCCCTTTTCTTCAAATTTACATAATGATCCTTATAATAAAACATACACACATACTTCTCAAGCATTAAATTCCCTTTTAAAAATATGAATAAATAAAATAAACATTATTTTAATATAAAATTGCATATGCCTCATACATACACACACACATGCCCAAATAGAGAGAACCAACCAATCAAATCCAAAAACATTACATGAGCCCCTCTTTTAGCCCTATTATTCAGTTTACAAAAAAGTAGGCTCAAATCCTGGAATGAACGAGGTATTCAGTTTGACTTGGAAGGGCCTGCTGATATAATTAACAGCGGGGGGCTTGCGCCCGTCAGGAGTTAAACGTCCCCACAATCATTAAACTCTCTCGATGGACTGATCATGAATAGTAGGCCCATCGAGGGTGAACCAGAAGGAATAGCAAGAAGAGATAAATGTCTCAAGTTCGATGTTCTCTCCATGTCTCAAGAAAACAGAGAGCACTGAATCCTGAAACATTGTACACATGCACACATCTTTCCTCTTGTGTAACTTTCTGCGCCCTATAATATGTTTAATGGCTAACAAATGTACGGATGTTAGCCAATTAAAATTTGAATTTAAAAAAATAATAATAATCCTACATGGTTCTAAATAACAAATTTTGTATGGTTTCCAAAATTATACTTGGATGTCTCGTAGAAACCGTGTATAACCCTTGTTATTGTACACGGTTACTTTGACTGTGTAGAAATAACCATCTTTTTTTAAGATCTGACACGGTTGAAATCTATTAACCATATATGTTAGTACTATATAGATACAGTTAGGTAACCGTATACAATGTACATTCCCATTCATACACGACGCTCACGGACAATGTCGAGTACCGTGTGACATTAGTTTTCGGACAGTGTATATATAGTCACGTTTTCTATACTAGTGTTTTGTTTTAGTTTTGAAGGTTTTTAGTTATTATTAGTTATGAGAGATGTTTCATTTTTGACATTGGAATGAGTCGTACTCTTTTATAGAGTTAATTAACTCAGGCCATTTTATGTTGATTAGTTAGGATGTCTATTATTATTATTTTTTTGACAAGTTAATATTTTACTTTTAACTAATTTCAAACAATTTAGTTCTCTACCTCACGCATCGTTGATAAATTGAATGACTTCGACATATTAGATCAAAATTGATTCGATGCCAATTGAACCATCCCTCACTGACAATGAAAGGTCTGTTGTGAGGCTTCCTTTTTTTAGTAGTCAACAAAGTATTGCGAGAGAAAAAAATTACTATTGTCGATGATATGTCGGTATAGATTATTATAATCGATGAGAGTATCTGTGAAGATATCAACATTATATTAATTATTTGTATCCTCGCATATGCTTACAAATTTTTGTATAACATAACTGACATGTGTACAAACTTCAATCTTTTATAAATAATTTGTTTTATTGTGTTGACTTATAAAACATTCTGGAAGAAGTTGCTGGAATCTGAATCTAAATGTTGCTAGAGATAAACCTATATGAGCCGTCGGATACGGAGAATGTTTCTGATAAATGTACTGATCAAACAGCTAATTGAAGCCCCTCCATTTGTATTAAAAACCCAATAATTAATCAATCTCAGCTGACCCTGACTTAGGTCAACTGATTTAGCAATAAGCGAGCATGACTAACTCGGATTGTTGCTATAAACAAAAAGTTTAGAATAGTAATAGCAATATCTTATTAAGTCTAGCTTAGTCAACACGTGAAGGGGTCATAATCCGCTATATACGAGTCTAAATAAATAAAAAAAGTTGGCTAGTTAGTAGTTAGTAGAATAATTTGATGGAAAATTTTATTTATTTTAAATAAAAATCTTATCTTATTTTACAACATGTATATATAATAAATCTTAGCATTTCATTGAATTCTATTAATTCAAACTTTAACATAGATCTTGAATTATTTTCTTAATCCTACATACCAACTTTTTTTGTAACTTCCCCAAGTCCGTTATATCAAACCGTATAAATTAAAGAAGAAAATTGTATCTACATACAACTAATACGCGGCACAAGAGAAGAAAATATTCTAGACCATCAATTACGTACCAAACTCATCATATATATATAATCAATAGAAAGGTACGTATTTGATATATATATATATATTATATATCTATATGGTTTAGATATATTATACCTCTTTCCAGGCCTTAATTAACCATTTTTTTTCCTAAACATGCAAACATGCAAATATACAAAATTATTTTTTCTCACAAATATAATAATTAATTGTGTATGGGACATTTTTATATTGTCTTATTAGAAATTAACTAACTAGTCGCTCTTCTCTTCCTTGTAGTCTAGGTTGTTGTAAGGACTGAAAGCCTCAGCGAACCAGTTCCCTTTCCTCCACTTCTCCCACCCCATTTCGCGGCACATGTCGTCACTGTGTTGGATGCTGTAAGTTGAGATGCAATTGCGCTTGTAGAATCGTGTCGTGCGCTTCATCACTTCTATCTCAGTATTGACCTCCTTCAGCATGTCCGCCGCTCTTGGGAGTTTGACTCTCCCCTTCAGCAGGCTCGACAGCCACCGACACCTCAGCTCTGATGTGTGCAGGTTGGAAGCGCTCTCGATGTACCCGACAAATGCCATGTTCGGTATTAATGGGTGGATTGTGCCCCTATATTTTGGCACAAAATATATCAGTAGTCAGCACCATTGCTTGCTTGAGTGACTGACTGACTGTAGCATGTATTGTATCATTTTTATGTTTGGAAATTAAAATGTATGTTCACGAGCGCACACATGCATTTATGCATGTAGTGTGTGTCACTGTGTGTGTGTTATATAGTAATGTTATATTACATATGTAAAATATGTATGCATGCATATATATAAACACACACACAACACACATGTACTGCAAGTAGGCCTACCTATAGAGTGGCATCATGCCATAATTGTTCTCGATCAAGCCGTTGTAAGGCTTCGGCAAGACGGATCTCAGCTTCTTCTTACCCTCATATCCAGTTGCACAAAACACAATGTCTGCTTCGAGCTTGGTGCCACCCTCTAAAACCACACCCTTTTCCCAGAACCACCATTTGTCCGACTTCTCGAACCGGATCCGCCCTGCATCTGCCTCAGAGAAGAAGTTCTCAGGCAGGATGGGTATCTGACACGAGGCATAGTCCTCGTGGAAACGGGTGCTCAGGGCTTCAGGCCATACTTCTCTAATGGTAACTTGTAAGATAGATACGATTCGATGAACTTTGAGACACCTGTCGTCTGTATCAAGCAAAAAAAAAATGAAACTTCAGACTTAAGCAATCTAACATTTGAAACTGAAAATACGCAATCAATTAACAAATTTAAGTTTCTTTCTGGAATCATTTTCTGTTAAGTCCTAGTGCTGAATGTAATGATTTTTTTTAATTTCATTTACTTATTCCACAGGTGCAACAGAAGAAAGTTCGTCAAACTGCAAGACCTGCTCTGAGTCTCACTCAAATAATTAAGTTCGAAGTCCTTAATTTAAGTTCACACACATCAGCTTATACATAAACAAGTTGAAGTATCACTATCCCATGTGGTCGACAAGTTAATCAATTAGATAATAGAATATTAAGTTTGGTATGAATGATTAAATAGGAAAAAAACATGTACACATACCAAGGGGGTCAAGAGGTGGGTAAAGGAGAGATCTAAGGAGCCCCGGTTTGGCCTTTCATGTAGGAACTGAGATAACCTAGTTGAGTAGAAGAGATAGAAAGGTAGGCCCCAAATGGAGTAAGAGGGGACCCCCAATGCAAAGTTCTTATTACCATTGTACTGGTTGTCCATCTAATCCTGAAATTGAAAGCAAACATGAACGAAATTAAAGATATACATACATCTAGCAAAATTCAAATATTGCGAACACCAAATTAATAAGCTGAGTTATTATTTTTTTTTTATATATTGTACTATAAGTTTAAAGCATTGAACTAGGTCAAGTCTACTAATTAAGCTTCCGTACAAAAATCTATCCCTGATAGAAAATTTCCATATGTGGTCAACTACTAATAATCAACATTTATATCTTTACTCTGTTACATTCCACGTAGAAATTAACTACACAGTAATTTACATGACATATTGGGTGAATTGATGTATGAACAGCCTGAAACATAAATATAAGAGAGAATCGGTTATATACCCATCAAAAGTTTAGAATTTGGATATTTGCCCATATTGTATTCAAATTTGAGGTAAATTTCTAATACAATATGGGCAAATATCCAAATTCTAAACTTTTGATGGGTATATAACCGATTTCCCTTAAATATAATATGCCGTTGACCAAAATGAGAAATAAAATGGCATGTGGTTCGAATGAGGTCAAGAAAGTCAAATTCAAATCTCATGACTTCAGCTGAAATTAATCGTTGCAGGGGTGTTGACATTTTCCAAGATTCTCAGAAGATAGAGAACTAAAGAAAGAAATTTAATTGAAATACGCGCTGAAACACTAATTTGGCTCTACGGTGATTCCACTTAATTAGAAGCATCAACTGGGCATGCATTACAACAAAGAGAATTAGTAGCACCAAAGATTAGAAACTACCATCTTGATCTTAGTCAACCTCTAATATATATATATATAGTAAGAGTAACTCTCTTGGGATAAAGCTAGCTATATAAGTGTCGGCCGGATCGAGTTTAAATACATGTCCCAGGAACTTAATTAAGATTTAATATTGATTAAAAGTTTAAAACCAACCAATTTTTAATTAAAACAATTATTGAAAATATTGTTTTATTATCAGCATAATTTTTTTAATACAAGACGCTAATTAATTCACAGACCCACACACAATAGCTAGAACTTGCTATTATACTAAAGAAATAGAAGTACATATTACAATTCCAAAAAACACTTGAAGCTTATTAATGCTCAATTATGTCAAGCAATTATAGGTCATTGTCAGTTATCTTTTTGTTTTCGATACAAAGATGTAAATAAACATATTAAATATTTATAGATACAGAAATAGAAAATCAAAATACCTTGATTTGCCTCAGCACATTCAAGAGCTAGATCAATTGCAGATTTCTTGTAACCTATAACACGACCTTCTTCCCTTCATTAACTCCTTGGTTTCTTCTTCTTTCAGCTTGCAGTAATCTAAAGTATGCAATACTTTTCCTTCGATACCTCGGGCCTTCGACCCCAAGGGAAACCCGGCATTTTCGGTACATCTCCGTACTTTCCGAGACACATCACCACGAATCAAACTCGTACCCTGTAAGAGAAATAATATATGGATGTAATGTTAGAAATCATATATTGAAATATATGAAAGGTGCAGAACAGCACAAGTTTATATTAGATGCATACATGTCTCGACTTAGAGAATCATTAATCACTATTGTCAAATTCTGAACATATAGGGAAATAAGTGTCAAAAGGCCTTCAAGTGAAGAAAAATGGAACCACAGATAAGAAGGAGAAGAGAAAGAAAGAAGTTTAGAAACCTTGATTAAAAGATTCATCAAAGAGACCAAAACCCTAAAGGTTATTTTGCATACCACAAAAAATATATCTCTCTTCCTTAAAGAAGTCATTTTAAAGCACAAGTAAAAGCATCTCACCTCAACGGTCTCTGATTGACCGGTACAATGCCAACCTCCCACATAGGGCCGACCGTTTAGAGCCTGCCCATCACCACTCCACAACTCGTTAAAACCCGCTTTTTTCTCGTCTCCCTAAGTATTTTATCTCCCACCACCTTACTATCCAACTTAACAAACCTCCATAGGTCAAAATGGGTGGCATATGATTCAAGGTAATCTAATATTTCCTTGTAGTGGGGAAGGTTGGGTCAGTTGCGATCAGGCCAGGGAAAGTCCGAGAACTCGTAGTCTGGCCGTGGGTCTGGAGGCGTGTGGAGCGGTACGAGCAGTGCCGCCACACACCACCTATTGATGATGTAGCTTCAAACACTGTTGGGTTGAGCCATGCCAGCTGTTAGCAGCAGCGAGCCCACTTATCCCTCCGCCTATTATTGCCACCCTCGACTCTCTGCTCAAAACCCACCATTTTTGTCGTTCTCTCACTTGAAATCTAATAAAACCAATTATCTTCCTCACTTGGCGTATAACTAAAATGCTAGCTCTTTCTTGTTTATAAAGCTGGCACTTTTGAATGGAGTTGGAAGTGCAATGAAGAAGAAATGACGGATCAATGGGGTATTTATATATACAAATGGAGGCGCATTTTCTTAAGGCAAGGGAACTTAGGGACGGATCCGAAATTTACATGAGAGAGCGTCAAACTTGAAAAACACATCTAAACACCAAACAAGTTCTCAAAACCAACGTGCTCGCATGTGAGACTAAGTTTAATCAGACTTTGAACCTGAGCTTAGTCTCTCTTAGAGCAAAATTCCAATCTGTTTCCAAGAAAATGTTAATTAGTCTACAATAAGCATTATATGCATGTTGATTATGTAATCAGTTATATTATGAAGTCTATATAATTAAGTTAATTATGGGCAAAGCCTGTTATGAGATCTTGACCTAGCCCTCGACCAACGCCAGCCTGGCTGGTCTCAAGCCGATAAATTTAATTAGCAATTGGGATTTCTATAGCCAGTTCATGGGCAGGTGTTCACGAAAATAGCTCTTTCCATGTAAAAAAAGAGAGAAAAACATAAGAATCAAATAATATAAAGTAGATATTAAATTATCTAAATTTATTTTCTGATATAAAATAAAAGAGAAATACTTTGAATTCAACAGTAATCAAAGATCACCAATACATCCAGTTTACACGATAGTTAGAAAATTGAACATTTCTATATGTTGAACTTCATTAAGAAAGTTGACCCATAGGTTCACTACAGCAAAATAAGGTATCTGCGACCGGTAACAGCGACCGGTGCTGTCGCCGTGTCCGCTGAAAAGTTTTTCCCTCAAAAAAAATAATATAAACATTCACTTCGGAGACCAATATTATCAGCGACCGGCTCCGTGAATTTTCAGCGACCACAAGAGCACCGGTCGCTGAAAGTACTGGTAAAAATAGTGATTTGGGCGCCAGATCGAAAACCCTCCGTCCAAATTTCAATTTCGCTGAATATTTTCTCCACCTCGCCCAAATTTCAATCAAAACCCTCCCGTGAATTTTCTCTCCACTCTCCGCTCTCTCACTCTCTCCCTTACTCTCTCTTGCTCTCTGCAATCACTCTCCTTTGTTTTCTTTGGGCGCGAGGCGACGAACCGGAGATCGGAGGGGAGAGGCGATGAACCTCGGAAGCGGAGATCGGAGGCGAGGCGACGAACCTCGGTACCGGAGATCGGAGGCGAGGCGACGAACCTCGGGAACGGCCGAGCTACACGGACCGTTCGGTTTGCTCTCTTACTGGTAACCCTTGATTTCTTGATTTCTTGACCTGCGGCCTTCATGCTCGCTTGACCTTCTCTGTGGGTTGGCTCTGATCATCAAGTAAGTATACCGTTGCGTGCATTCTCAACTTTTTATATGATGTAGTTTTAGATGGTAATTTTTTAGCATCAGGAACAAAGCTAGCTCCTAGCTAGAAGTAATAATATATACATACATACATACATATATATATATATATATATTATATATATATATATATATATAATATTATATAGTGCTTGGCTTATGCTTATATAAGCATATGCCCACTATGCTTAAATAAGCATTTTTGCGTTTCCAATGTTCAAATGGTCGATCCGACCGTTCATCTTGTTCTCCATATTAATATGTGCTGGAGACCAAATTTTACATTTTTCTAAATTTTTTTACTATTTATTAAGCCACTTTGAAAATTTCTGCATATGGTCCAGAATTTTGGAAACACTGTTTTTACTGTTCACCCAGATCAGCAATTTTCAAAGTGGCTTAATAAATAGTAAAAAAATTCAGAAAAATGTAAAATTTAGTCTCCAAGCACATATTAATATGGAGAACAAGATGAACGGTCGGATCGACCATTTGAACATTGAAAACGTAAAAATGAGTTATAAGCATATGTGGGCATATGCTTATATAAGCATAGTAGCCAGCCCCTATATATAGATATATATATATATATATATATAGAGTATGGCTAATGTGCTTCCTCTAGAACTTCGGCCTCGTGCTTCCGGAAGCATATCTTAGGTTTGATGTTCAAACAATAAATTCAAACAGTTAGATGTTCAATCTACATTAAAATGTACTTGGAGACCAAATTTTATATTTGTTTGGAAATTATTTTACTATTTATTAAGCACTTTGAAAATTTCAAATCAGGGTGAACAGAAAGTCTGGACCATATGATCTGGAATTTCAAAGTGGCTTAATAAATAGTAAAAAAATTCCAAAAAATGTAAAATTTGTCTCCAAGTACATTTTAGTATAGATTGAACATCTAACGGTTTGAATTTTGTTTGAACATCAACACTAAGATATGCCCCGGAAGCACGAGGGCCGAAGTTCTAAAGGAAGCACATTAGCATACTCTATAATACTCTATATATATATATAGGAGTTGGCTACGGTGCTACGCGTAGCATAGAGGGCCTCTGTGCTACGGCTCAATATTTGAGTTTTGAAAATCCTAACGGTCGATCCGAACCGTTCAACATGATCTCCATATGATTATGTATTTACAAACCAAATTTTATATTTTTTAGAATTTTTTTACTACTTTTTTAGATAGGTAGAAAAACACTTCATCTGAATGGTACTGAATTTTCAGATCAAGTGATTTTCTACCTATCTAAAAATAGTAAAAAAAATTCTTAAAAATGTAAAATTTGGTTTGCAAGTACATATTTTATATTGAGATCATGTTGAACGGTTCAGATCGACCATTAGGATTTTGAAAACTCAAATATTGAGCCGTAGCATGGAGGCCCTCTATGCTACACGTAGCATATTGGCAATTTCCTATATATATATATATATATATATAGAGATGGGCTATTGTGCTTCGCAAAGTAAATGAGGGGGTTTACTTCGGGCCATATTTTCATTTTTGAAAATCCAAACAACCGATTCGAACCGTTCAGCATGTTCTAAATATTGAAATATGCTTGGAGACTAAATTTTACATTTTTTGGAATTTTTTTACTATGCCACTTTGAAAATCGCTGATCCGGTGGTTCCGAAAATTTTACTGTTTTTTACTGTTCACAGTGGATTAGCAATTTTCAAAGTGGCTTAATAAATAGTAAAAAAATTCCAAAAAATGTAAAATTTGGTCTCCAAGCAGATTTTAATATAGATTGAACATCTAACGGTTCGGATCGACCGTTTGAACTTTGAAAATCTGAAAACAACTTGGTTGCACGAGGGGCTTGGTGCAAACATTTTGATATTAGCCACTATATATATATATATATATATATATGTATGAGATGGGCTATTGTGCTTCGCGAAGTAAATGAGGGGGTTTACTTCGGGCCATATTTTTATTTTTGAAAATCCAAACAACCGATCCGAACCGTTCAACATGTTCTAAATATTGAAATGTGCTTGGAGACTAAATTTTACATTTTTTGGAATTTTTTTACTATTTATTAAGCCACTTTGAAAGTTACTGATTCGGATGAACAATAAAAACAGTGCAATTAAATTCTGGAGCATGTGATCAGTAATTTTCAAAGTGGCTTAATAAATAGTAAACAAATTCCAAAAAATATAAAATTTGGTCTCCAAGCAGATTTTAATATAGAGATCACATCTAACTGCTCAGATCGACCGTTTGGACTTTGAAAATCCGAAAACGACTTGGTTGCAAGAGGGGCTTGGTGCAAACATTTTGATATTAGCCTCTCTCTCTCTCTGTATATATATATATATATATATATATATATATATATATAGAGTATGGCTAATGTGCTTCCTTTAGAACTTCGGCCCTCGTGCTTCCGGGGCATATCTTAGTGTTTGATGTTCAAACAACAAATTCAAACCGTTAGATGTTCAATCTATACTAAAATGTACTTGGAGACCAAATTTTACATTTTTTGGAATTTTTTTACTATTTATTAAGCCACTTTGAAAATTCCAGATCATATGGTCCAGACTTTACTGTTCACCCTGATTTGAAATTTTCAAAGTGGTTTAATAAATAGTAAAATAATTTCCAAACAAATATAAAATTTGGTCTCCAAGTACATTTTAATGTAGATTGAACATCTAACTGTTTGAATTTATTGTTTGAACATCAAACACTAAGATATGCTTCCGGAAGCACGAGGCCGAAGTTCTAGAGGAAGCACATTAGCCATACTCTATATATATATACATATATATATATATATATATATAGGGGCTGGCTACTATGCTTATATAAGCATATGCCCACATATGCTTATAACTCATTTTTACGTTTTCAATGTTCAAATGGTCGATCCGACCGTTCATCTTGTTCTCCATATTAATATGTGCTTGGAGACCAAATTTTACATTTTTCTAAATTTTTTTACTATTTATTAAGCCACTTTGAAAATTTCTGATCATATGGTCCAGAATTTTGGAAACACTGTTTTTACTGTTCACCCAGATCAGCAATTTTCAAAGTGGCTTAATAAATAGTAAAAAAATTTAGAAAAATGTAAAATTTGGTCTCCAAGCACATATTAATATGGAGAACAAGATGAACGGTCGGATCGACCATTTGAACATTGGAAACGCAAAAATGCTTATTTAAGCATATGTGGACATATGCTTATATAAGCATAATAGCCAAGCACTATATATATATATATATATATATATATATATATATATATATATATATATATATATGTATGTATGTATGTATATATTATTACTTCTAGCTAGGAGCTAGCTTTGTTCCTGATGCTAAAAAAATTACCATCTAAAACTACATCATATAAAAAGTTGAGAATGCACGCAACGGTATACTTACTTGATGATCAGAGCCAACCCACAGAGAAGGTCAAGCGAGCATGAAGGCCGCAGGTCAAGAAATCAAGAAATCAAGGGTTACCAGTAAGAGAGCAAACCGAACGGTCCGTGTAGCTCGGCCGGTTCCGAGGTTCGTCGCCTCGCCTCCGATCTCCGGTACCGAGGTTCGTCGCCTCGCCTCCGATCTCCGCTTCCGAGGTTCATCGCCTCTCCTCCGATCTCCGGTTCGTCGCCTCGCGCCCAAAGAAAACAAAGGAGAGTGATTGCAGAGAGCAAGAGAGAGTAAGGGAGAGAGTGAGAGAGCGGAGAGTGGAGAGAAAATTCACGGGAGGGTTTTGATTGAAATTTGGGCGAGTGGAGAAAATATTCAGCGAAATTGAAATTTGGACGGAGGGTTTTCGATCTGGCGCCCAAATCACTATTTTTACCAGTACTTTCAGCGACCGGTGCTCTTGTGGTCGCTGAAAATTCACGGAGCCGGTCGCTGATAATATTGGTCTCCGAAGTGAATGTTTATATTATTTTTTTTGAGGGAAAAACTTTTCAGCGACCGGCGACAGCACCGGTCTCTGTTACCGGTCGCAGATACCTTATTTTGCTGTAGTGAACCTATGGGTCAACTTCTTAATGAAGTTCAACATATAGAAATGTTCAATTTTGTAACTATCGTGTAAACTGGATGTATTGGTGATCTTTGATTACTGTTGAATTCAAAGTATTTCTCTTTTATTTTATATCAGAAAATAAATTTAGATAATTTAATATCTTACTTTATATTATTTGATTCTTATGTTTTTCTCTCTTTTTTTACATTGGAAAGAGATATTTCTGTGAACACCTGCCCCATGAACTGGCTATAGAAAATCCCAATTGCTAATTAAATTTATCGGCTTGAGACCAGCCAGGCTGGCGTTGGTTCGAGGGCTAGGTCAAGATCTCATAACAGGCGTTTGCTCCATAATTAACTTAATTATATAGATTCATAATATAACTGATTACATAATCAACAATGCATATAATGCTTATTGTAGACTAATTAACATTTTCTTGGAAACAGATTGGAATTTTGCTCTAAGAGAGACTAAGCTCAGGTTCAAAGTCTGATTAAACTTAGTCTCACATGCGAGCACGTTGGTTTTGAGAACTTGTTTGGTGTTTAGATTTGTTTTTCAAGTTTGACGCTCTCTCATGTAAATTTCGGAATCCGTCCCTAAGTTCCCTTGCCTTAAGAAAATGCGCCTCCATTTGTATATATAAATACCCCATTGATCCGTCATTTCTTCTTCATTGCACTTCCAACTTCCATTCAGAAAGTGCCAGCTTTATAAACAAGAAAGAGCTAGCATTTTAGTTATACGCCAAGTGAGGAAGATAATTGGTTTTATTAGATTTCAAGTGAGAGAACGACAAAAATGGTGGGTTTTAGCAGAGAGTCGAGGGTGGCAATAATAGGCGGAGGGATAAGTGGGCTCGCTGCTGCTAAACAGCTGGCATGGCTCAACCCAACAGTGTTTGAAGCTACATCATCAATAGGTGGTGTGTGGCGGCACTGCTCGTACCGCTCCACACGCCTCCAGACCCCACGGCCAGACTACGAGTTCTCGGACTTTCCCTGGCCTGATCGCACTGACCCAACCTTCCCCACCTACAAGGAAATATTAGATTACCTTGAATCATATGCCACCCATTTTGACCTATGGAGGTTTGTTAAGTTGGATAGTAAGGTGGTGGAGATAAAATACTTAGGAGACGAGAAAAAAGCGGGTTTTAACGAGTTGTGGAGTGGTGATGGGCAGGCTCTAAACGGTCGGCCTATGTGGGAGGTTGGCATTGTTACCGGTCAATCAGAGACCGTTGAGGTGAGATGCTTTTACTTGTGCTTTAAAATGACTTTTAAGGAAGAGAGATATATTTTTGTGGTATGCAAAATAACCTTTAGGGTTTTGGTCTCTTTGATGAATCTTTTAATCAAGGTTTCTAAACTTCTTTCTTTCTCTTCTCCTTCTTATCTGTGGTTCCATTTTTTCTTCACTTGAAGGCCTTTTGACACTTATTTCCCTATATGTTTCAGAATTTGACAATAGTGATTAATGATTCTCTAAGTCGAGACCATGTATGCATCTAATATAAACTTGTGCTGTTCTGCACCTTTCATATATTTCAATATATGATTTCTAACTTACATCCATATATTAATTTCTCTTACAGTGGTACGAGTTTGAGTTCGTGGTGATGTGTCTCGGAAAGTACGGAGATGTACCGAAAATGCCGGGTTTCCCTTGGGGTCGAGGCCCAGAGGTATTCGAAGGAAAAGTATTGCATACTTTAGATTACTGCAAGCTGAAAGAAGAAGAAACCAAGGAGTTAATGAAGGGGAAGAAGGTCGTGGTTATAGGTTACAAGAAATCTGCAATTGATCTAGCTCTTGAATGTGCTGAGGCAAATCAAGGTATTTGATTTTCTATTTCTGTATATATTAAATATTTAATATGTTTATTTACATCTTTGTATCTGAAAACAAAAAGATAACTGACATGACTATAATTGCTTGACATAATTGAGCATTAATAAGCTTCAAGTGTTTTTGGAATTGTAATATGTACTTCTATTTCTTTTAGTATAATAGCAAGTCTAGCTATGTGTGTGGGTCTGTGAATTAATTAGCGTCTTGTATTAAAAAAATTATGCTGATAATAAAAAAATATTTTCAATAATTGTTTTAATTAAAAATTGGTTGGTTTTAAACTTTTAATCAATATTAAAATCTTAATTAAGTTCCTGGGACATGTATTTAAACTCGATCCGGCCGCACTTATATAGCTAGCTTTATCCCAAGAGAGTTACTCTTATATATATATATATATATATTTAGAGGTTGACTAAGATCAAAATGGTAGTTTCTAATCTTTGGTGCTACTAATTCTCTTTGTTGTAATGCATCCCCCAGTTGATGCTTCTAATTAATGTGGAATCCACCGTATAGAGCCAAATTAGTGTTTCAGCGCGTATTTCAATTAAATTTCTTTCTTTAGTTCTCTATCTTCTGAGAATCTTGGAAAATGTCAACACCCCTGCAACGATTAATTTCAGCTGAAGTCATGAGATTTGAATTTGACTTTCTTGACCTCATTCGAACCACATGCCATTTTATTTCTCATTTTGGTCAACGGCATATTATATTTAAGGGAAATCGGTTATATACCCATCAAAAGTTTAGAATTTGGATATTTGCCCATATTGTATTAGAAATTTACCTCAAATTTGAATACAATATGGGCAAATATCCAAATTCTAAACTTTTGATGGGTATATAACCGATTCTCTCTTATATTTATGTTTCAGGCTGTTCATACATCAATTCACCCAATATGTCATGTAAATTACTGTGTAGTTAATTTCTACGTGGAATGTAACAGAGTAAAGAATATAAATGTTGATTATTATAGTAGTTGACCACATATGGAAATTTTCTATCAGGGATAGATTTTTGTACGGAAGCTTAATTAGTAGACTTGACCTATTTCAATGCTTTAAACTTATAGTACAATATATAAAAAAAAAATAATAACTCAGCTTATTAATTTGGTGTTCGCAAATATTTGAATTTTGCTAGATGTATGTATATCTCTTAATTTCGTTCATGTTTGCTTTCAATTTCAGGATTAGATGGACAACCATGTACAATGGTAATAAGAACTTTGCATTGGGTGGTCCCCTCTTACTCCATTTGGGGCCTACCTTTCTATCTCTTCTACTCAACTAGGTTATCTCAGTTCCTACATGAAAGGCCAAACCAGGGGCTCCTTAGATCTCTCCTTACCCACCTCTTGACCCCCTTGGTATGTGTACATGTTTTTTTCCTATTTAATCATTCATACCAAACTTAATATTCTATTTATCTAAATTGATTAACTTGTCGACCACATGGGATAGTGATACTTCAACTTGTTTATGTATAAGCTGATGTGTGTGAACTTAAATTAAGGACTTCGAACTTAATTATTTGAGTGAGACTCAGAGCAGGTCTTGCAGTTTGACGAACTTTCTTCTGTTGCACCTGTGGAATAGTAATGAAATTAAAAAAAAAATCATTACATTCAGCACTAGGACTTAACAGAAAATGATTCCAGAAAGAAACTTAAATTTGTAATTGATTGCGTATTTTCAGTTTCAAATGTTAGATTGCTTAAGTCTGAAGTTCATTTTTTTTTTGCTTGATACAGACGACAGGTGTCTCAAAGTTCATCGAGTCGTATCTATCTTACAAGTTACCATTAGAGAAGTATGGCCTGAAGCCTGAGCACCCGTTCCACGAGGACTATGCCTCGTGTCAGATGGCCATCCTGCCTGAGAACTTCTTCTCTGAGGCAGATGCCGGGCGGATCCGGTTCGAGAAGTCAGACAAATGGTGGTTCTGGGAAAAGGGTGTGGTTTTAGAGGGTGGCACCAAGCTCGAAGCAGACATTGTGTTTTGTGCAACTGGATATGAGGGTAAGAAGAAGCTGAGATCCGTCCTGCCGAAGCCTTACAACGGCTTGATCGAGAACAATTATGGCATGATGCCACTCTATAGGTAGCCCTACTTGCAGTACATGTATATGTGTGTGTGTGTGTGTGTGTACACACACACACACACATATATATATATGCATGCATACAGATTTTACATATGTAATATAACATTACTATATAACCCACACACAGTGACACACACTACATGCATAAATGCATGTCTGCGCTCGTGAACATACATTTTAATTTCCAAACATAAAAATGATACCAATACATGCTACAGATCAATCAATCACTCATGCAAGCAATGGTGCTGACTACTGATATATTTTTGTGCCAAAATATAGGGGGACAATCCACCCATTTATACCGAACATGGCATTTGTCGGGTACATCGAGAGCGTTTCCAACCTGCACACGTCAGAGCTGAGGTGTCGGTGGCTCTCGAGCCTGTTGAAGGGGAGAGTCAAACTCCCAAGAGCGGCGGACATGCTGAAGGAGGTCAATACTGAGACAGAAGTGATGAAGCGCACAACACGATTCTACAAGCGCCATTGCATCTCAACTTACAGCATCCAACACAGTGACGACATGTGCCGCGAAATGGGGTGGGAGAAGTGGAGGAAAGGGAACTGGTTCGCTGAGGCTTTCAGTCCTTACAACAACCTAGACTACAAGGAAGAGAAGAGCGACTAGTTAGTTAATTTCTAATAAGACAATATAAAAATGTCCCATACACAATTAATTATTATATTTGTGAGAAAAAATAATTTTGTATATTTGCATGTTTAGGAAAAAAAATGGTTAATTAAGGCCTGGAAAGAGGTATAATATATCTAAACCATATAGATATATAATATATATATATCAAATACGTACCTTTCTATTGATTATATATATATGATGAGTTTGGTACGTAATTGATGGTCTAGAATATTTTCTTCTCTTGTGCCGCGTATTAGTTGTATGTAGGTACAATTTTCTTCTTTAATTTATACGGTTTGATATAACGGACTTGGGGAAGTTACAAAAAAGTTGGTATGTAGGATTAAGAAAATAATTCAAGATCTATGTTAAAGTTTGAATTAATAGAATTCAATGAAATGCTAAGATTTATTATATATACATGTTGTAAAATAGATAAGATTTTTATTTAAAATAAATAAAATTTTCCATCAAATTATTCTACTAACTACTAACTAGCCAACTTTTTTTATTTATTTAGACTCGTATATAGCGGATTATGACCCCTTCACGTGTTGACTAAGCTAGACTTAATAAGATATTGCTATTACTATTCTAAACTTTTTGTTTATAGCAACAATCCGAGTTAGTCATGCTCGCTTATTGCTAAATCAGTTGACCTAAGTCAGGGTCAGCTGAGATTGATTAATTATTGGGGTTTTAATACAAATGGAGGGGGCTTCAATTAGCTGTTTGATCAGTACATTTATCAGAAACATTCTCCGTATCCGACGGCTCATATAGGTTTATCTCTAGCAACATTTAGATTCAGATTCCAGCAACTTCTTCCAGAATGTTTTATAAGTCAACACAATAAATTAAACAAATTATTTATAAAAGATTGAAGTTTGTAATTCACATGTCAGTTATGTTATACAAAAATTTGTAAGCATATGCGAGGATACAAATAATTAATATAATGTTGATATCTTCACAGATACTCTCATCGATTATAATAATCTATATCAACATATCATCGACAATAGTAATTTTTTTCTCTCGCAATACTTTGTTGACTACTAAAAAAAGGAAGCCTCACAACAGACCTTTCATTGTCAGTGAGGGATGGTTCAATTGGCATCGAATCAATTTTGATCTAATATGTCGACGTCATTCAATTTATCAACGATGCGTGAGGTAGAGAACTAAATTGTTTGAAATTAGTTAAAAGTAAAATATTAACTTGTCAAAAAAAAAATAATAATAGACATCCTAACTAATCAACATAAAATGGCCTGAGTTAATTAACTCTATAAAAGAGTACGACTCATTCCAATGTCAAAAATGAAAAATCTCTCATAACTAATAATAACTAAAAACCTTCAAAACTAAAACAAAACACTAGTATAGAAAACGTGACTATATATACACTGTCCGAAAACTAATGTCACACGGTACACGACATTGTCCGTGAGCGTCGTGTATGAATGGGAAGGTACATTGTATACGGTTACCTAACTGTATCTATATAGTACTAACATATATGGTTAATAGATTTCAACCGTGTCAGATCTTAAAAAAAGATGGTTATTTCTACACAGTCAAAGTAACCGTGTACAATAACAAGGGTTATACACGGTTTCTACGAGACATCCAAGTATAATTTTGGAAACCATACAAAATTTGTTATTTAGAACCATGTAGGATTATTATTATTTTTTTAAATTCAATTTTTAATTGGCTAACATCCGTACATTTGTTAGCCATTAAACATACTATAGGGCGCAGAAAGTTACACAAGAGGAAAGATGTGTGCATGTGCACAATGTTTCAGGATTCAGTGCTCTCTGTTTTCTTGAGACATGGAGAGAACATCGAACTTGAGACATTTATCTCTTCTTGCTATTCCTTCTGGTTCACCCTCGATGGGCCTACTATTCATGATCAGTCCATCGAGAGATTTAATGATTGTGGGGACGTTTAACTCCTGACGGGCGCAAGCCCCCGCCGTTAATTATATCAACAGACCCTTCCAAGTCAAACTGAATACCTCGTTCATTTCAGGATTTGAGCCTACTTTTTTGTAAACTGAATAATAGGGCTAAAAGAGGGGCTCATGTAATGTTTTTGGATTTGATTGGTTGGTTCTCTCTATTTGGGCATGTGTGTGTATGTATGAGGCATATGCAATTTTATATTAAAATAATGTTTATTTTATTTATTCATATTTTTAAAAGGGAATTTAATGCTTGAGAAGTATGTGTGTATGTTTTATTTATAAGGATCATTATGTAAATTTGAAGAAAAGGGCATTTTGGTAATTTTAGAAATTGATTGGTGCTTAAATACATTCAATTTTGGTTTAAAGTCATGGAGAATTTAATTTGGATTCATTTGGAGTTGCAATTGGTTTGAGTTAATTTGGGCTTGAAATAATGAGGAAGTTATGATTGAAAAAGGCTGAAAAAAGCTTATTTGTGAAGTTTTATACTTTTCAAGGGCTTGTTTATAAGATCTGAGGGGCTAGGCTTTGTACTTTGGAGTTTTGATGGGGTTTTATGTGGAAATTGGGCCTTTAGGGGTTTGTTTGAAAGAGTTTTAAGTCGCCAGGGACTGATTTGTAAATATCCAGGGACTGCGCTGGTGGTTTCACTTTGTCAGAGGGGTTTATTCGAAAACAACCTTTATTTCTTTATATTTCAGCTTTGAGATTTGCATATTGGGCTTTAAGATGTGTGCTTTGGGCTTTAGGATTTGAGCTGTGATTCAGTTATTGGGCCTTAGGATTGGTGCTAGGCTTTAAATTAAACTTTAAGATTCGGTCAAGAAGATTTATATTAATTCTGGGTATGCCAATAGATGGACCCCACAAGGTCAGTAGCCGTTTGGGCTTTTGAGTTTAAATGTGGGCCTTTGGATCGGGTTATCACTTTGAGATTGACATTTTCATTCAAGTCTTATTTCCAGAGCCGAGATCTAACGGTCCATATTGCTTTGAAGTTTGTGTTACTCTAGATATGAACTGGGGTTTCGAGACCGAGCATAGGGCTTTTATCTCCGGCCATGCTCCGGTCACGGCAAGGCCAATAGAGGGCACCAATAACATCGCTTTGGTCCCGGGAGTCGAATGCACCCGTTGTCGGGTATCTCCGGCCATCGGAGGTGGTGGATCATAGCGGTAATTCGGGTTTTACCTCGAGTTTGGGTTTTTGATCAATTATTTTGTGTTTAACATGATTTTCTTCAATTGAGGGATTGATTTTCATCGTTTAGTGGTCTAGAAGTCATTAGAACCACCAATTTTTGATTTGGTCAAACATTGATTGTATTTGGAACTTAGAGTTCTCGGTTTGATACCGATTTGGTACAGAAACTGGATGTAAGGGTTCAAGGCACAACTGGAGATTTAAATAATCTTATTTGGATAGTTTATAATGCATTTGAGATAACAGAATAACTTAATCAAGCTTAGAATTCAGATTAGAATCAAGTAGGTCACTTGTTTCATGAGCCATCAACTTTGATTTTACAAATATTTTGTTAATTTTATTTACAAGTGTGTATTATTTTGTGATGTATTTACAGAGGAATAAGTGAGCTTTGATTATGCAAAATTCCATGATTTTAGGATTTTTATTTCTATTTTTAAGGCCAATAGCCATGCAGAAGGGCATTGATGGTAATTTTACCATTTTAATTAGCAAATTTTCTATTTTCAAAAGCTGAACTTCAAAAACTCATATTAAATCGAAATGAAATCCAAATAATATGAAGTTTGTGTCCATTTTATGTGTTTTGAAGTCCTCTACATGACTGTGGTGTCCATTTTTCATTTTAGTCCTTGTGCTGACTTGTGCTGTTCAGTTTATCAGAGAAGGTTATTTTGGCAATTTTGAATATTTTCTTTGTACCAATGAAGCTTGAGACCTGTTCTAACACTGATATAGCATATGTGTGTGCATCAGGGTCTGGTTTAGAGTAACTACAACTAAGAGTACTGACTAGTTATTGATTATAACAAGTTTGGGTAGCTTTTAGGCTACAATTTGGTACCAGCAAGCAATAAAGAGAGTCAAGAAAAGCTCCATAAATTCATCATTCAACCTATTAAAGTTCATAAGTATGTAGAAAGGTCTCTGGACTTATTAAAATCATGTTTTAGCATATCTTGTCACTTGATCAAGAGACAAATCATCAAGAAATCATTGATTCAAGTGTACAAATGGCTGATTTCAACATAGTTGATGCCTATTTGCAATTTGAACCTCTTTTTTCACTATTTGCATAAAGGTCCATTTAATTTCTTTTATGTTGTGTAGTCTAGTACACATGGTATGTATTTTGTACTAAGAAATCAAATAGAGCAATTATGTAATATAAGTCTCATTTAAAAGAGTTTATAAGGGAGCTATACATCTCAACCATTATCAACTCTTATTTTCACTTTGATTATTTATCTTTTTATTGCTTTTAATTCTTTCTAATAAAATAACAAAGTGGATTGGATGTAATTGGAGCTATATAGATCAAACATGCAAAGAAACAAATAAAATGAAGAAATTGCATTTTTACACTTTTAATTCCTATTTTAATTACCATATTTATTATTTTTGAAATGAAACAGTGAAAGATATAAAGGAAACATAACCCTAATATCTAAGTTAAATAACAATTTTTATTATATTATATATTTTTTTATTAAGGCAGAGAAGGGAAAATGGGATTTCTTTTATTGATCATCAAACCTTATGCTTGCTTATTATGAAATAAGCTTAGGCCATCATAAGAGTCTCCCATTTATTATTTTTAAAGCTCCAAGATAAAGAAAGAAGCAAGAACATGAAACGAAAACATCAAAACAGTGAACAAAAAGGCACAAATTCAACTAAAAAGCTTTATTCATCTTGAGAACTCATACATGGCTCAGCCTCTTAAGGCTTACATAGTGTAGGTATTAATTACCTAATTTAGCTTGCTATTACAAAGAGGGAAAGAGAAAATCTTGAGTATAAGGGCTTTGGCAGAGCTTCACTATGGCTATGAGCTCGAGTTTGAGTATTGGGCTATGAACTTGGTTTCTTTGATCATGGTTTAGTGCTCTTTATATAGGCTTGGCACTGCCTAGGGCTTAGGGTTTTAGCTTGCTATATTGGCTTTGATCTTCACCCTTGATTTTCTTCATATTTTCTTCAAGGCCTTAGATCCTTTCTTAGCCTCTAGGTTGTCATTTGCAGAGGCTTTGGCCACTCATTTTGAGCCATGTTGGCAATCCGAGATACAAAGCATTTGCATCCCTTGATCTTCTTTATTTAATGACCAGGATTTGATACATTCAAAATCATGCCTTCTATACATGTCAAGGAGGAGATTCTTCTAATTTGGCTCATAGCCTAGTGCCTGGACAGGTGCACATATGGTTAATTTAGCACAGTGTACCAGTGCACAAAAGCATGTGCTGCCTTAGGGGTAAAATCGGCTTATCATGCCTTGTTGTCGTTTAAACACTTCTAGCTAATGAAAGGTCACCATCGTGCAGGCACAATGTAGCCTTATCATGGTTTAGGTGTTATTATACCTTCTCAGCTGTCAATTCCCATTTCGTGGTCTGCTACATCTCATTTTCCATTTTTATTGAGGTGCAAGTTTCTATTTCGGGTTAACTTATGCAGACCCATTAAATCAAGCATTGAATGGCTTTAGTGGATCTCTAACGACTATCTTTAAGTCCTCAGAGAACATAATACTAACGCCATCCCCTCCAATTTGCTAGAACCCTAAATATTCGGGCTTTTAGGATTAGCTTGTTAATTCCTTTTTTTCTTTCAAATTAACCAGCTAGGGAGCATCACAGAGAGGTAAGAAGCATGTCTGCCTTCTCAATTTTGCATTTGGTTTTGTATTTAAACGAATCCCAAATCTGCCCATTGTCCCTTGTCATTTAATTCTCTATGCTGGCTTCTCAAAATCTCATATTGGTTATTCTTTTATCATCGTCTCATGATTTATTGTGTGAAATTGAGATGGATTGAACCAATTTGTTTTCTTCATCGTGAGTTTTATTTTCATTTGTTTTTTCATTGCCGGTAAAGAACAAGGGAAGAGAGCTCGAGGGAGAAGGCACTGACATGCATGGCGCCCGCTTTGTTAGTCTCATAGAGAGCGAGTATTGTGCACAGGTTTTAAGTTTTTTTTCGGGTGCACATGGTTTAGCATAGACCGTGAATGGGGTTAAATTGGCTCAGCGTGCTCCGAGTTTATGCAAGACGAAGGGGTCATTTGCGCTGAGGTGCCGAGTTTTAATTCAATCTTGTATTTGAGCGCACTCGGTGTATCGTGAGCCATTTAGCTGACAGCTCAGTTCACAGTGCTTGATTTGAATGAAACAAGCGTAGCCATCTTAGCAAACCAGTGAAAATTGTTTTCTTAGGCTGACTTATGGGTCCTGCTTGTCAGGTTTTGTTTGTGCACTCTGATTTGTACCCAAAATGCTTAGGGTAATTGCTAGGGGTACCCCATGCCACGTGGCACTAATCAGAGATTTTTTCTGTTTTGTAATTTAATATCTTTCTAACCATTTTGAATTAGGAGGTGTGACATATATCAAAATTCATGATTATTTGAGTATGGTTAAACCTTTAATTGACCAATTTCATCTCCTATTTTGTTCAACCTATTTTGTAATTTCAATAGATTTAATCATGGATTTTGTTCAATAAATTTCATCTCTTATTTTGTGGTATTGTGTCGAATTAAAGTATGGTTAAACCTTTAATTGACCAATTTATGTAGTTAAGTGGCATCTTCGTCCAAATAATTAAACCCTGACTTTTTAGGGTCAAACACATACAATTAATATTACACATCCATAATTCAATGAATATTCAAAATCACAACACACAAAAATCAATCATATTCATTCAACATTTAACATTCAACAAACAGAAAATAATATTTCAAACTTCAATATACATATACAATTAAGCTTGGGGAGAATGCTCAGATTAAGCATTGAGGTAGGATGACCTTGAGAAATTTTGGTTGTAATTAAACTTCAAACTTCAAAATTAGAACTAACCCCACAATTGATAAAAGAACTGATTAGGAAGGGATGTCTTGAGAACTTGAGAAGAAGAAAACTTGAATTGAATCGACAAACCATTTCGAAACCGAACTGTGCCTTTTAAATAGGGAAATGGGAATTTAAAATAAAGAAAGATTGGGATATCCATTGGTATGAATGAATACCATTGGATGTGTGTATTCATGGTGTATGCGAAAAATAAAAAAGTGATGAAATAACTGAAAAGATGGAGAACATAAGAGTACTGGCAATAAGTCCAATTGGGCGCCTTTGAGCTCGTCTCCCAAACTTAGAAAAGAAAAAGAACTTTTGCATACATCAACACATGAAGTCCGCGACTTTCTGACCTAAGCTTGTTCCAAGCTTGGGGGAGCAAAAAGAAAAATCACCACAAATGAGGGCATAGTTTCAGTAAAAGAATGAGAAATTGATCAATTCGGGTAATTAACTTTGCAAGCCTTAAAAACATTTCAGAATTTGAAGTTTGATTAGTCAATTCGTGTGGTGAATCAAAATTGATCAAGGAAAGTCCAAATTATACCAAAAGGATTCTCGAGGTTTTTGATTAAAGCAACTCATGTAAATTTTCACATTTAGGAACTTAATTTGCATTTAGGTAAGATTAGAGTCCAACCCGGTACCTAAGTATGGATCTTTGCTTGAGGACAAGCAAGATTTAAGCTTGGGGGAATTTGATGTCTCATTATTTGACCTATAAATCCGACCAATTTCTGTACCAAAATCTGTGTTTTAAACCACCAAATCGCGTCTTTTACATTGAATATCTATAGAATATGGTACTGCTGCGTTTTCATTCTTACTTTACAGAAAACGAGCGAAATCAGGGAAGATTGTGAGTTCTGGAGCCCTACACGCGGGTAGCGTCATATCCCACGCGGGTAGCATCAGATCCCACACGGGTAGCGTCAGACCCTGAAATTTCAGCACCCGAACTTAAAACAGTCATAACTTTTGACTCGTAACTCTGTTTTGAGCGTATGACCACTTTTCGGAAAGCTTGCGAGAAGATCTACAATCTGACCCAAAGGCATGCGGGCCGCGTCAGACTTTTCCGGAAACAGAAGCAGAATTGGAAACAGAGGCTAATTGAAGAAAGGTCGGCCAGAAAAGCTATAAGAGGGGATTTCTTGCACGTGAGAGGGTATTCTGTATCTGAGGGACAATTCCTAGGGTTAGGAGAGACGACTGGCTGGGAGACGAAGAAGAGAGGAGCTGAACGAGAGTTTTGCGACGAATCTTCATCGTTCTTCTAGTTTTTCTATGAACTCCTTTATCTTTATTTGTTTTGCTTTCTCTTTGACTATGCTTGAGTAGTTTCTTTGTTTCTAGGGTTACGATGTAGTTTGATACTTTGTTTTGTATGCATGTTGTTTGAATTTGTATTGAATGTTAGTGTTTAATTGTTTGAGTAGTATTCTAATTGCTTTGTTGAAGTTGATTGAATGATTCTTGATTGTCTACTGTTAGATGTCTATAGCATCTTTCTTGTAATTTGGCATTGATGTTTCTTTCAGCCAAACTTAGTATTTGAGGTAGGATACGAGCCGCAAGGCGAGACCAAAAAGTAACCGAGAGGTGAACTTTTCCACTTATCGAGAGGTAGTGGTTACCTTTAGTAAACCGAACAATTAACTTAGATTAAAAACCTAAGAAGGTGAAATTGCATTTCCGATACCAGGTTTATTAAGCCAACAAACGAGAGTTGAGGTTTAGGAACACTAGGTTCGGTCAATGAATCCTTACACTAAAGAACAACGCAGAAACAGACAGCTGCTGCATTCACTCGAGGTCCACGCGGACCGCGTATGAGAGTACGCGGGTCGCGTGTTCCATGCGGGTCGCGTATGAAAGTATGCGGGTCGTATGGGTACCGAGAGGCAGAGTTGATAATGAAATCGAAAACCCTGGAAACGCTTTTCTCTATCTGATAAAACCAAACTTTTACTTTCTGTTATTTTAATTACTTCTGTTATTGAATTTAGGAAATTAAACAAACCAAACCAACATTTTCCAACTTCTAGTACCTAATTGATTTAAGTAGAGTTCCAGATTTGATTTTGAACCGTCCTGTGGATCGATACCTGACTAGACTATACGACAGGATTGTGCACTTGCAATCTTAGTCGGAAGTTAAATCAAGGTTAAAAGCTACAGCTTGCTGTAGTGAAACTTTGTGATACACTTTTGTGCGAACAAGTTTTTGAATAACCAAACCAATCTTTTCCAACTTCTAGTACCTAATTGATTTAAGTAGAGTTCCAGATTTGATTTTGAACCGTCCTGTGGATCGATACTTGACTAGACTATACGACAGGATTGTGCACTTGCAATCTTAGTCGGAAGTTAAATCAAGGTTAAAAGCTACAGCTTGCTGTAGTGAAACTTTGTGATACACTTTTGTGCGAACAACCATGCAATTAAAAATACCACGGGTGAGAAAATTAGTACTCTTTGGAAAAAAAAAGTTACACAATTGTCATGTTGAAGTATTGTAAGCTTCTTCAATTTTAGCGAACTCTTTAGGATCCGAGTTCTCATTTGAAAAAATGAGTACGAACAAATATAAACAGTAATTAACATCCGTCAAGTAATAAAATATTGGGTGTTCTAGAGGCAAAACTTCTATTGGCAGTTCCTAAATTTAGAATAATATAAACATGATTGCAGAATAAAGCGAACAATAATTTCAAATTAGTATAATTTGCAAAATCAAAAGAATATGAGGTACTTACCACATTTAGATTGTACTTGAAATGTAACTTTAGAGATTAATATTTGTAATTTTCTGGAGTAAAGTTGTCATCCCTTTCAAGAAAGCTTCAGTTTCAAAATCTCTAAAATTGATGTTGAGGAAGGGTAAAGAGGTCCACAGGTGCTCCCACCTCTTTGATAGCACGCACGTTTGCACCGCCTCCATGGTCACGGGCAGCCCTAAGATGACGAGAAGTATTGGATCAGACAAATTGTTGATGAAGTCACATTTTATCTACATTATTTGGGACTGTGGGTGAAAGAAACTCTTTGTTTTTAGAACATATCAGTGAAGAGTTGAGTGAAACTAAATATTGGATTGGAAACCCTAAGAGAGAGAGTGAAGAGGGAGAAAAGATCGAGAAATTAAGAGGTATATGATTAGATGTGGAAGTGCTGAGAATTAAAGATGATAATTGGCCATGTTCCCAAGGCCATCAACCTACCTCTCATGGGCTATGAAAGAACCGGGATTCAGACCTCCTTGAGAGGCCAACCCGGGATCAATATGAAAAGCCCGAGGTCCATCAAATAATATGGGCCAACTCGGGATTCGACCTCCTTGAGAGGCCAACCCGGGATTAATATGAAAAGCCCTGGGCCATTAAGAAAAGGCCCAACAAAGCCGTGTAAAGCCTCATTAATGCGGGCTCAATCCGAACTAAGCATACACCGCCTTTCTATGGGATAACTGCTACTACAGTTTACATAATCGCCCAAGTCCCCATAACCACGCGGTATAGCGGTTATGGACAGACTATATAAGGTAAGAAGGCTCATTAAACAGGGGTCGAAATTTTGACTAAGATAGATATCACATAGGTCAGAGTCCGAATATCTCCAAACCTCTCTGAGTTCTAAACTCGATTCTCATCTCAGCCTGCCACCCCGAGGCAGGATGAGCCCAACCCAGAAATCCATTTTCCCATGCCGCCTACTCTCCCCGAGATAGGACGTATCAACCACCATTGGGATCACGTCGATCACATAATGCATTAGCGACCACCCTACGGGGTAAGGAAGCATTACCCTATGACAATCCCCTTGCAATTATATGACGTTAAGTCGAAGTAAAAAAAAAGGGGGAAGCATACACTCACAACTCGCTTAATCGAGATACCAACTCAACAAAATTGACAATAGCGAAGCAATTGTGACCTAGAATACAAAAGAAAATCACATCCCAGAGTACAATTCACAGAAGACGGAATCAGAAAAGTGTAAAGCAAACACAAAAACAACATAGGAAGAAAATACTACAATCATTATGTTAAGCCCTCACATTCCGGGGGTGCCAAAAAAATATTACAAACAAGTCCGTTAAACCCCCACAACCCGGGGATACAAATCAGGGATACAAATCAAACAGTTTAAAGCCCCCATCTCAGGAGCAGAATACTACAATACCATCTTCACCGGCAAGCTCCATACAGCCCGGACAGTCCTACAAAAACATGGAAGATACGTTAAACTGTTAGTGTAATAATCTAGAAGTTAATCATAGGATAATTTTGTTCTGTATATTTTGTTCATGTAATGGATGATTAATAAAGATATCATTTTGTTCCTTGAGATTTATCGCATTTATGAATCACGAGTTAAGGACTTGAAATTGTATAACTCCATAATATAGATGATAAATACTCTTAATAGTCTCTAACTGTGGTAATTAGCAGAAACACTAATTGACCAATCAAAGGTTAGTATGTGGATTCAATGATGGTTAAGTTTTACAAACCATAGACAAAGAGTTGTCATTTTAATAACAAAAATACATGTTAGAGAACATGGTATTTGACAGACCCTAAATGAAACATTAAATGGATTGTGTTTGTGTCATTAATGTTTCATTCAGTGTTAAGTTCTAAAGTATGAGGTATTCGTCTTTCCTACATGAGAAGTGTGTATTCGTGTGTGTTGTTCAACACTATCCGTAAAAAGTAGCTATACATATGACATTTCTGTATGCATAACTTGTGCGGAGGGGAGATGTTCACCAAGACTACTATTGTCCCTCGTATTTAATACGAGTGATGGTATCACTAGGCCTCTTGATAAAGTAGGGTTATCAGTGTACAATATGATTAAAGAGTTAATCATATTTGATAATCTACTTAAGATCGAGAAAAGATTAAGTTTGCAAGGATGACACATACCTACTTTGAAACTGATCTGATACTATGTGACAAAAGAATTAACATGAGTAAATTGTTTAGGATCGTGATATTGTTCTGTACAAGATCATATGTGTCAATTGGGTAGTCATAATGCATTATGCCAGATGCCGCTTATGATTTATAGAATTAAAAAGAGTTTTAATTCTATTGCCAACATAACACAGATCCTATCGGGTCACACCAGGAAAGCATTCAGAGAATTTTATTATTAATTATAATAGTGTTATAATTAATAAATAAATGTCATAAAGATAACAAACTTAAACAGATTAAATTTATAAACTTGTCATAAAGCTTGTGGGGTGAGAGAAAAACATAATTCAATCGATAAGCTTATAAATTTAATCTGTTTAAGCTTGTCATCTTTATGGCATTTATTTATTAATTATAACAATTTATTATTAATAATAAAATTCTCCGTTTGCTTTTCTATTGGTGTGACCCGATAGGATCTGTGTTATGTTGGCAATATAATTAAAATTTAATCTGTTTAAGCTTATTAAATTTATAAGCTTATCGATTGACTTCTATATTATTACACTAACAAGGAAAATATAATTCAATTGATTCGAATATTGTTTTCTCTCTCTCGTGTTTTCCTTCTCGAATAGTGATTTGCGTAGAAAGAAAGGAATACGTAATACACGTATATTCTTGCGAGTTGTGAATAGTATTTTTGCGAATCCCACTGGTACAATATTTCTGGCAAAAGAAATACCGACTCTCTGGTTGTTTATGGTGGATAACTGATAGAGGCATCAGATGTCTAGTGCAACGTGACAGAGTTAGACTACACTTCCAATTCGAATTTAGAAAAGGTACAAATGTTATTTAATTTATTTAAATGTTAAATAAATTTTATTTTACAAATCAATCGGGAAGTAGATCCTCGGCTTATGGTAGAACGTAAAATTTTGATTTTACGCTCTTTTCGCACCATAAGCCTAAACAGAATTTAGCGGTAAATTCCCGAGCAGAATTTAGCGGTATTCCCGAGCAGAATTTAGTGGTAAATTCCCGAGCATAATTTAGCGGTAAATTCTTAAAACAAGAATTTGGCAAAAAATTCTCAAATAGAAGATCGCAAAAAATTCTCGATCAGAATTTCGTGGCTTTTTCCGAAAATTAGAATTTTGCGGCTGAATTTCCCAACATAAACACCCCGTTATAAATTCTGAAAATAATCACAAGGTACAAAACTTACCCTTTACTGAGGAGTGGTTGGAAGGTTCTTTGGAGGAGTCTCGGAAGGGTTCTCGGGAGTCTCCACTTGGTGCGCCACCTCAAGGAGGGGTTGATCTTGGGAGGGCCCTCCTCGAAGTTCTCCTCCTGACTAGCCTGGTCCCTGAGTTCCTCTTCTTCCATTTCTTCCTCTTTGCTCTCCTCCTCGCTCCTCTCGAACTCCTCCTCAGCAACATCGAGGTTGACAAGCCATTTTCCCCCTCCCGTCAAACATCATGCCATCCGGGTTCACAAGTTATTCCTCCTTCTCATCCCATTTGTAACCAGAGAGCTACCTCACCTCGACAACTTTTGCAGGAACCTCGTCAAACCCGGCATGCTCAGGCTTAAAGGGTAAATCTTCCCTATCTTTTGCAGTTCACGATACTGTTGGGTTTTTGACTGTTCAAACCCAGGTTTTGACTGTTCAAACCCGTTGATTAACTTTTAGGCTCAAGCTGCGGAAAGACCGTAGAATAAAAAATTTCTACGTCTAACTCAAGCATAGGATTAAAAGATGGTATCGTTCTTTTAATCCTTTAAGGATCTATTCCCGTAATTGATTTCTAAAACTTAAATCTATTTACCAAGTAAATAAATTTATATAACATTTATACCTTGTTTTCAAATTACAATTGGAATGCAGACCGAGCGAGAAGACCGGATCTGAGCAATGTCTTCTTTCGGAGCAATGACTTCTCTCGGAGCACCAAACATATGGTGCCTCTATAGGTTATCCACCAGGACTAACTAGAGAGCGGTTTATTTCTTTTGCCAGAAATACTGTAAACCGCGGTATTACGCAAAAACACTATTCACGAGAAAAAGACGAAATAGCATAATTCCCGACCGGCAGTTATTCTGATTTTACTAAAAGGCAAAACAGAAATATCGCGACTTTCGGGAAAACACTATTCACTGAAATCCCGCAAACACTATTCAACAACTCGAAAGATAATACATATATGATACGTATAACTTTCGTTTAAACCGCAACACTATTTGGGAGAGAAAAATATTATAACCGAATCGAATCGAGTCGAATCAGATTTCTATATTTTTCTCTACCCCTACCCTTCTATTTATAGCCTTTGAAATGTTGTGAAAAGACCAAAATACCCCCATGACAAGGCATGCCACCTAGGGGGTGAGGTGTCATGTGGATAGGATTGATGACATGTCATCTGGATAGGATCGATGACATGTCATGTGGATAGGATCGGTGACGTGTCATGCGGATAAGGACGAATCTGAAAAGACCAGAATGCCCTTGCCCCGAACACAATTAATATCCGTATAATTATTCTGAATAATTATATTTCTTGCGGTTGTTGATTTTAGTAATTTATACAATGTGTCCTGCACGTTTATAAATTAACCGGTTAACTTTTATACAACGTGTCATACACGTTTATAAATTAACTAATGTTTTTTGCTTGTCATTTTTACATGACATTTATAATATAATTATATCAAGTATAATTAATTATAAACCATCTTATTATTAATCATAATCAATTTATAATCAATCAATAAGATTCTCCGATTAACTCCTATAGGTGTGACCCGATAGGATCTGTGTTATGTTGGTAAATAGAATTAAAACCGTTTTAACTTCTATAATCATGAGAGGCATCTAGCAAAACGCATCATGACCATCCAATTACACAGATGATGCCGTACAGTACAATATCACGATCCAGTAAACTATTTTACTCGTGTTTAATTCTTTTGTCTCATAGCTATCAGATTAATTTCAAGGTAGGTTTGTGTCATCCTTGCAAATTAATCTTTTCTTGATCTTGAGCAGATTATCAAATATGATTACTCTTGTATTCATACTGCTAGCAGATATTCTTACTCTATCAAGGGGCCCAGTGACACTATAACTCGTATAATAAATACGAGGGACAATAGTACTTTTGGTAGACCATCACTACCTCAGCTAAGCTATGTATACCGAAGAGCTACCGTTAGAGCTACTTTTTACAGATAGCGTTAGGTAACAATCACACATACACATCTCTTAGTTTGGAAAGATGAATACCTCATACTGTAGAACTTAACACTGAATGAAAGCATTAATGACACGAACACAATTCCGTATAATGTTTCATTCGGGGTCTGTCAAATACCATGTTCCTGGAACATGTATCTATGTGATTAAAATGACAACTCATTGTCTATGGTCTGTAAAACTTGACCATCTTTTAATCCACATACTAACCTTGTAGCGGTAATTAGTGTTCCTGCTAATTACCTCGGTCAGTGACCTTTTAGAGTATTATCATCTATATTATGAAGTTTCACAATTTCAGTCATTAACTCGAAATGATTCATAAATTCAATAATACTCAAGGAAACAAAATGACATTTTATTAATCATTTAATTCATGAACAAAGCTTTATATAATTAAATTATCGTATTATTGACTTCTAGATTATTACAAACTAACAGATACACCATGAACTTCATTGTGTTCAATCAAGCCAAAGGCGCGGCCTGAGTAAAAGCCATACTCGCCAAAAAGCGATCGAGGACCACCCCGAAAGCATGCTGCAGTTCGTCCCTCAGGCTAGTACTCTCGGCCTTCTCTTTCTTAAACTCTTTGGAGGGCTTCGCGAGTCCGGCAGTAAGGGCCTCCAACTTGTTAGTCAGGGCCACGAGTTCCGAAGAGTGACTCTTGAGCTCCTGTCTTTGCCTCTGGACCTTCTGCCTTAGCCTATTCACGCACAAGTTTTGTTTTTTACGTCCTTTTTCAGGACGACGTTCTCTCTCTCCACTACCTCCAAGCGACGCGACTTATCAGTAGCCAGGTTATGGAAATAAGCCCTCTCGAGAACCGCCTTCTTGGTCATCTCCTTATCGGTGTCCACAAAGATCATGTTATGTTTCTTCTGGTCATAAGCATCATTAAAATAACCAAAGAAGACACCCATGTCGTGAATTGCCGACATAACATGATTGACGGTGGCCTCTGGATGCTCCTCAATCAATTCTTCTGATGGGCTGTAGCAGTCGCCTTAAAAGTCTCTCGATAATAGTGATGATGGAATTTCGTCATCTCGTTCTTTGAGGCCTACATGGCGGTGTACTCGGGGAGGTGGATACCGAGACTATCCGTAAAACCTGCAGCCAAGTTCGTCTTCTAGATGAGCCCTGGTAGCTTTCTATTGGTCTGGGATCACGACCTTCAAATACCGCTGCCACTCTACCTGTCCCGGCTCCGAGATATCGGTAGCGGACGAGTTAGACGTTCCTTGCTCAACAACTGAGGGGCCCAGCTCAGTAAGTGTTATCTCGGGGGCCTTCTTGAGTTTCTTCTTTCCTACTTCCATATTGGAGGCAGGCGGATCATTTCTATTACGCGACTTCGGACCTCCTTGAGAGGCCAAACCGGGATTAATATGAAAAGCCCAGGGACCATCAAGACAAGGCCCAACAAAGTCGTGTAAAGCCTCATTAATACGGGCTCAGCCTGAACTCAGCATATACCGCCGTTGTGCGAGATAATTGTTATTACGGTTTACATAACCGCCCAAGTCCCCATAACCGCGTCGTATAGCGGTTATGGACAGCCTATATAAGGCAAGAAGGCCCATTGAACATGGGTCAAAATTCTGACTAAGAGAGATATCGCATAGGTCAGAGTCCGAATATCTCTAAACCTCCCCGAGTTCCAAACCAAACCACCCCGAGGCAGGACGAGCCCAACCCGAAAATCCATTTTCCCATACGGCCTACCCTCCCCGAGATAGGACATATCATTAATATTCAAAGAGGCGTGAAAAACTAAAATCCCTAAGTTCTACTCATACACAGTTCCATTACAAAAACCATGTAGAATGAATATTAATTAAACATGGTTCATACAAACAATCGTGTATATTATACAAAATAGGCGCAAATTGATGAAAATCCTAATTCACAATATTTATTCACGGTTCAGTCGAAATAACCATGTACAATATGCATTTTTTTCATGATTGCTAGCCATTAATTAAAGAATATTAAAATAATCAAATGTACATATACATATTTTACACATATAGAGATTTACATGGAACATAATGAATCAAATAACATATATGCATACTGATTTAACAAACAATAAACATAATTTACATAGTTAATATGTCATAAAAGATATTTGCTAGTTATTGAATTGATGGGCAAAAAAGAAGAGGACGACAATCATTCGCCAATTTAAGCAACTAAATGTTGATCTAAACCCTTTTCGTAGATGGCCTTTATGGCTTTTTGGCTTCTTTAATTTGCAAATGGGCTAAAGAACCACAAAGGCTGAATACGAAAAAGGGTATAGCTCAACTATTTAAGTGCTTTTGCGGAATGACATGTCATCCACTTCCTTTATGCTGATCACTTCACTAGTGTAAAATAATCAAACAAATTAAACACAAATATCGTCGAGATTAATCTTCCTATGACTTTGGGCACCATCGATATCAGATGTGTTACTTAAATCTTGGTGGTACCCAGAGTCAAAGGGAGATAAATCTCCCTACCATGGTTGGAGTGTTTAATGAGATATGAGAAGGAAGAACTAGCCTTTGGGTATTTTGATCTCCAATCTTTACTAACAAGGGTATTTTAAATCTCCCTAACAAGGGTATTAAATAGTTAGGTATTTTGATCTCCAATCTTTACTAAAAAAAATGAGATATGAGAAGGATAAGGGAGAAAATGAAGATATACATGGACTTAATACTGAGAAAATGAAGAGCGAGAGCATGATTTAAATTGATTGAAGCCGGGAAGGTGAAGAGGCGCGCGTACACAGCGAGGGGGCATCTCTTTATGAAATTAATTTTATATAATGATTTGGTTTGAGAAAGTGTGAATGATACGTACACAATTAATAACCAAAACCCGTGTTTGAATATCTGATATAATTGTGCACGGTTTATTTCTTATATGAGGATTTTATTACGAAAGCGTCTTTTCACATTACACACTGTTAATGTGGAATTTTTTTGCATATGTGTAATATGCTGTGTATAATCACGTTTTATGTACTAGTGATAGTGAAAGTTAATTATGGGTGGTACTTAAGCTATTCATACTGTCTTAACTGAAACGTACATTAGACCAACCATTGAACTATAAGTCTATATATATAATAGATGACAGACAAGCAGTCAATTAAAAGTGGTACCACTATAACGAGTTTATATAAACGCACTAGACTGGACAGTAAAGAGGGAAACATGGCGTGCTCTGATTGGGCTAGAAGCTTAACAAACTTCAAATATCATTAATTACGAATCAACCAAGTACCAACATGTGTATATGCTGCTTGGACACTTTGACGTATACGAAAAGAAATGGTTGATTTTTTTGTTCGAAAAATAAATTGAACCGCGCACTGATGATCGATTGATCGATGCAGTTCCACAAATTCCAATTAGAGGCTGGTCCGGACACACCGAGCAGTCAAAAGTGGTACCCACTTCTCATCATATAACGATCGTTCGTATATAAACAACATCAGACTGGACTGGGAAGAGGCCAACTTACCGTGCTCCGATTGGGCTAGAGCTTAACATGCTTCAAATATCATTAATTAAGATTCAAGCAAGTACCGACATTTGTATATGTTGCTTGGACACTTTGACGTTCTGTTTGTACTGGTAGAAAAGTCAAATCCACAAATAATTATCGCCGCAGAGGCTCTGATTAAATTCCCTTTTATGCAGCGAATTAAATTTAAGATTTTTTGTTGTTGCTGTGGCACTTGTCTGAGTGGCCATTGGTTTTTTTATCTTTTATGAAGGAAATAGTTCACAACTGATTTATGATATCTTTTAATATATACTTTTATGATCCCGTTATTATGTATTATTTTTAGCTATGTGCAGATAAGAGTTTATCCGTACTTCTTTAGTAAATGAGAAATATTGCAATTTTAATT
Source organism: Carex parvula (assembly GCA_025461045.1). Lineage (NCBI taxonomy): Eukaryota > Viridiplantae > Streptophyta > Magnoliopsida > Poales > Cyperaceae > Carex > Carex parvula. The sequence continues at coordinate 45,350 of JAJGRW010003267.1, forward strand.
TAGAACAAGGAAAAAATGATGATTTATATTCGGGAGAAAAAAGTTGCTTTTCATTGTTTTATTGAGAAAGGATTGTTCATTGTGAATGAAAAATATAATTTTAACAAAATATAATTTTAAGAGTGAGCCTATGGTGCTATGCATAGCACGGATGGGGTCCGTGCTACGGCCAAAAATTTGACTTTTTAAAATCCTAATGGTCGATCCAACCGTTCAATGTGATAACCATATGAATATGTACTTACAAACTAAATTTTATATTTTTTCGAATTTTTTTACTATTTTTTTAGATAGGTAGAATTTTGATGGTCCAGAATTTTCAGAAAACACTGATTTTTCTACCTATCTAAAAAAATAGTAAAAAAATTCGAAAAAATATAAAATTTAGTTTGCAAGTACATATTCATATGGTTATCACATTGAACGGTTGGATCGACCATTAGAATTTTAAAAAGTCATATTTTTGGCCGTAGCACGGACCCCATCCGTGCTATGCATAGCACCATAGCCTCACTCTAATTTTAATACTGAAAATAAAAATATATTAAATTGTGACGCTTTATATATAATCTATTTTAACATTAGATGAGAATCTTTCTGAGCCTTGGAAATATACAACAATCTTTTACAGTGTTTTAACATTAGAAACGAGGACAAGTGCTTCGCTTGCCTTCTCCGTCTCCTATCTGCACCATCAGATGAAAAGTTCGTCACAATCTGAAAGTTGTAAATATTCTGCAATCATTCCATACAATTGGAGAGGAACCGAATAATCCACTTGAGCGCACAACGCAATAAGCACTTTAGAGTAGGTCCGATGGGCATCGGACCTACTTTGGTTCGATGGTTTAATCACCGTCGATTTACTTTAAGATTCATGCGGAATGCTTTAAACTTCGTGCGTGTCTGTTTCAATTTTGTGCGCACAAATCTTAAATTAGATCGGACGGTCATCATGCTCGTTGAACCTAAAAGTAGATTCGATGGGCATCAGACCTACTCCGGTCTCCGCAATAAGGTGCTTTCAAATTTGATTACGGTACTACACGATATGTATAAATGTGGCGTTACTATTATTTGTAACTGATAAAGTTTGTCATGTACTATAACGGAACCAGTCCCGTCGTAATTTTTTTAGATTCCTAAGCGCAATAAAAAGGGTTCTCAATTGGTTGTGGTCATTGGATTGGATGGTTTGACCCGTTTTTCAATTCGCTCAATTGTTTTGACAGAAATAGAGTTTCATAAGTCAATTTACCCAAGAATCTTTACGTTGCTTTGACAAGGTGGAGTCATATTAATTTGGGATTTGAATTGATTTCAGAGTCAATCTACCTACTTACATATTTATTTGTTTCTCTTTGTAATTCAACTTCTTATGTTTGAAATTCCATTGATTTGAATTAACTACTAAAGGTGAAATTTCGGATATAAGTACAGAAACAAGTTTAAACTTAATTATTTATTGCTGATTTGATTTGCCTAACTAGTATGGAAAGCTAGTTTGACATAATTAATAATTGCTAATGAAGTTTGCATATTTCTTCTATGTAATTTCTTATGAACGCATGACCATTTGAATTCGAACTTTGACTTAATATTTGACTTTATTATTTATTCAAGTCCCGAAAATTTTAAAATTGGCACTGCCCAAAAAAAAAAAATCAGAAAACCACTGAACTCTAAGAAATCAAAATTTAATACGTCTGTCATCTGAGGTAGCGGACGATCATCTCACGTTGTGAACACTAAAAGAGCGTCCGCAACCTCAAATGGCAGAGACATATTTTACTATCCGCCACTTGAAATTGCGGACATCCCTTTAGTATGTCCGCCATCTCAGATTGCAGACATGGCCTTTTTTTTTTTAACAAATTATTATTATTTTTTTAAAACAGATTGTATAATTGTATAATTGAATTTTTATTTTGTTTTAAATGTTATTTATTGGATATGTCGTTTATTTTTAAAATATCATTGGTTTAAAATATCGTTTGTATACAATTAATAATGATATACCAACTAAATAAATAAATAACTAAAGTCTTTCAAGATAAAAATAAACATTTATTATCTAATAAACATCTACTGTCTGATAAAAATAAACAAGTCATAGTACAAAACACCTAAGAAACAATCAATCAAACAGTCAGATGTTTGGACTCCTGGACCAAAAGCCTGAGTTTGTCTGAACTGAGGCTGATTGAATAACCACGCTTGCATCGTAATCGGGTCATCGAGCGAAGGGTACGTGCCAGGATATGATGTGCTCTACTGTGTGCAGCCTCTAGAAAAATCCGGAATGGGCTATGTCTAAACATAATCCGGCTAATAGGCCGGAGGTACCGTCCGAGTTAGACTGTACCCCTCTAACTTAGAAATTAGTTTATTGTAAATTTTAAATAAAATTCACAAGTGTCTGCCATCTGAGGCATTCAAATAAAATTCACAAGTAGGCATTTAAATATACCTCGGCATCATCACCTCGCTGGACTGGCTCTGTACCTCAGTCGAATGCCTGAAAGACGGTAGCAACAATATGGACACCCTGAAATACAGACTCATCGCCAGTGTAGGGTACATAGATATTAGGATCGTCCGGTATCTCATTAATATGATCAGAAGACAGGCAAGCGGCGCATCTGAGCAGAGCGTCGAGACGCGACTTGTACCCACAGGCGCACACTGTGGGTACATTGTGTTTCAAGATATCTTTCCCCAACCTCTTACAACTCATCGTCGTTGCCATTTTTTGCTGTTATGAAACTCTTCACCAGATATAAGGCCTGTAAAAAAAATTATATAAATGTTATATAAATATAAATATTGTCAGTTTTTAATTAGAAATATAAACATACAACGGATGCCATCGATGCGCCTGCGGGAATAAGTCCATGGATTCGTCCTCTCCGATCTCTCGGCATCGGTATCCATTCATGAGGGTTGTCGGCGATACACCCCTCTAGAGTCATAGTCATCTCGGCATAGGGGAGATGAAACATGTGAGTCTCAGAATGCCATCGCTCAATCAGACCTGCGCATAGGCTCTAGTCATGCTCCTCATTCTTCATAATTGCTTGCTGGTACAGACCCATCTGCCGCAATGTCCCTTCGAACATCAAGTTGTACGGTATCGACATGCAGTTGTGATGAACCGTAGTCGTATTCCAGCTCAGCATTTAAATTTAAGAAAAAGCCAGTTCATTAAATATTCATAGAAAAAAATGATGCTATTAAACATTTAGAAAAATATTACTTATTTAAAACTTACATGTAATGTTGCATCTAGTATGCAATGCTCGTTGTTTCGGGTACCATAGAAAGTTGCTGGTCCTATCCATACAGCTTTGGATACCAAAAACATCAGTCAAGGCTGTGTCAATGAACTGGGAGAGATCATAGGGAGTGGATATACAAGTTGGTGATTGAGTACTGAAAGATGGTACATCTCTACTAGATGATATCATTGGTGCCAATTTTAGTCAAATATGCTAAGAATTTCATATTATTTTTTTATACCATTTGGACAGTTTCGGTTAAATTTGAGATTTATTTGATCAAAATCTAATTAAACCATATACCGTAATTTAATTTAAATTGGATCAAATGTGGTCTTTATTTCATACTATTTTTTCACTACTATTCTTATTATTTTCATCATGCACTTGTAATTCTCATTTTCCATATAGGGAAGATGCATGTGAATTCCTATTCGCATAAATAACACAATGTTTTTGTTTTGGAAGAAACATGAATGCAATTTCCAAGCAGAACATATTGTGACCAATATTAATCGGTACAATAAAAATAAATCACAATTACCCCCAGAAAGAATATAGGTATTATATAATGCTTGCACGTATATTAATATATCTACATCCACAGAAAATATATTATTTTAATTTTGCTTAAATTACTCCAAGTCGGATGCAGATTGATCAATAAAAATTTATCAATAATGAAGCGTAACAAATAAATTAAAAGCAAGAAAATTAGCAAGGAATTGGGAGCGGTCCGATGAATATATTCAATCAAATTTAATATAATGCTTTGTCAATGCTGTTTCAACAAATTTTGAACTGTCTCAAAATTTGCACAAATAGCTTCGGAATGTGTGCGGACCCAATACGAGGTCAATTTGGGTCCGATGCCCATTGGACTCAAAGTGAGTTCGATGGGTTCGATGACCGTCCGATCTGCTTTAAGATTCGCACCCGGACTTTCCCGTCTACTTTAAAATTGGTGTGCGCGAATCTTAAAGCAGATCAGACGGTCCCAAAATCCATCGGACCCAACCTGCTCTGACCCAATATGCATGAATCTTAACGCCGAACAAACATTGAACTGACTCCCAACTCAATTAGCGATGCATTCTATCTACTCAAATAGTCGGATTGGCCAGGTTCTGTAGAATTCACATCCTCCTCGGTACCGTAACAGGGAATCTTTTACAATTATTGGATCTGGACCGTTCTTTTTAACTTGGCACGAATCTCAAAGCCCAATAATACTGCCTCTGCGTTAGCTCGAATCTCAAAGCGGCTGAGAGTTAATCTCAAACCGTAAAGTGAAGGAAATCTTTTACAGTAATGGAGAGGATACTTGTTCGGTTCTGTATCAGTCTCTGATTCAGTTCATATTAGTCTTATTACAATATTTTTAGTTATAACAACATTCTTAATCCATAACTAACTAATTAAAATAAAAAAAATCAATCCAGTCCATATTCATTTGAGGTGCTAGTTGTTACGTACATTGAATAACATAAATTATGATTTGATGATATAATTAGTTTAGCTTAATAAATTAGTTTCACTTGAAGCATATATTAACTAAATCAGTTGAAACAAATCATATGAAATTTTGCAGTGCACTTAACTTTTGAGAAAAAAAAAACTAAAACATATACGAAGTGAATCAAGTCTTATGAATTTATTTTCATTTCTCTTCAAAATTTTCAAAGTAAGAGGGGGCGGAAATAAAGATGAGAAGATATAAAATTTAAATCGTTCAAACATGTAAACAGTCAGATTTTGCCTGATGTTTTATACAATATGTACAAGTAATTATTTGTTAGATAAAACAAAATACAATATGTAACTAACTATATAAAATTTCTAAATCCACAATTAATTCAAATTGAATTCGGATGAATGCTCATATTAATGGTTAATCGATTGCGATTACAGACTCTTCAAAAGAAAGTTAGCCCATCTTGGTTAATTAATTAGGTTTTGGAATTTAATTAGAATTTCCCAATCGTACGGTTCGTATTCTTCTTCGGAAATTCTGTCTTTCAATTCAAATATCTTACAATAGATCTTCTACTAGCATTCATTTCTTTGAAAGTTGAAAAAAAAAGTTGGAAATTCTGACCTAGCCAGCCAGCTAATATTAAACAGGTTCTAGAATACTTTATTCCAGCAAAAATGATATTGTTTGTGTCATTGTGTGCCACCTTAGGGAGCAGTGCCTTGGTTGACAGGGAATTACAAATATTTAATTGTATCTTGTACTGAATTAAACATATAAACAAATTGGTTTATATAACTCTTTTTATTTCCCATATCCAAGTCAATTTCGTGTCACATAATTTTCTTTCAGTAATTCCGTGGAACATATGTTCTACATGTACCATATATGTATTGCAAACATTTTTCGTACATATGGCAGGAATCTTCCACATGGTATAGTTCTATAGAAATTTCTTTGCAATTTGGTCTTGAATTATTTCCAGCAATACATCTACAGACAGGACTTAAATCGCTATTTTGATCAAGCAGCTCGAGTTGATAGATTTTTTTTTTTTATATTTGTAATTTCTGAGTTAATTCTTAGTAAGTACAGTTCAATTTATATTAGGGTTTAGGCCAGAATATTGTTAATTTTGATTCATACTTAATACCAGATTTGAAACCGATTTTTTTTAGTTACCATTTAAAAAAATAAATACATAGTTGTCATATCTTTTAGAAAAAAATCCATTCTTACCCGGTACGTAGCTATTGTTTGCGCACTACCAAGAGGTGGCACGCAGCTATTATATGCGCATACTAAATAGTATGACAAATTGCTTCAACTTTTACCATTTGGTTGCGCAGATAATATATACATGTGTGCCACCTCTGCCAGGATGCGCAGATAATACATGTGTGTCACCTCTGCGGGGTGTGCAGATAATACTAGCGTATCGGTAAAAATGAAAATTTTCAAGAGAGAAAAAAATATGGCAACTATTTTTTTTTTTCAAATGGTAACTCAAAAAAATTCGGGACTTCAAACGCAAAGGAACATACTATTCTCTATAATCACAGGAAATATTCAAAAATTAAGAGCGTATATATTCTGTTAATTATAAGTAATGAGGGCAAATATATATGGCATAATTAAGATTGCAATTACAAAATTTACTTGCAATTATTCTATATGTCCACAGAACAAGTGCTTGACAACCAAATAAGAAAATAAGATAGTTTCAATGGAATGTGCACCTTGGTATATATTTTAGTGTTATTATTTCGACACTAAAAATTAAAGAAAACAATTCTTTGTATGTAACTAAAAGTAATTTATCAAGAAGTTGCGTTGAAAAAGTGGTAGTGTTATACAAACTGACTAAATTAATCAGTGCAGCCAGGGGATGCATTTGCATTTAAATATTTTTTATTCCAAATTGTTAAATTAATCAGCGGAGAACAGTTCTTGTAAAGATGAGAACAATAGTAAACAAGGTGCGACCAATCATTTTTATTTAACAAACAATCAAAGACTTGGTTATGTTCCCATTAATTAAAATAACTAAATCAACTCCAACTTAAATTTGTAGTACTATATATAATACTATATATATCAAAAGCCTAATAATTGAGAGCTCCCAAACAACATCAACAGGATAAGCAATCGCACACTCTCTTATTAAGAATAAACAAGTATAAAATTTCTTCATGAATGTTGGTTATGTTTCCTATTCTACTTCCTCTACTTCTTTCTTAGATTTCTTCTTCCCTCTTCTTTTTGCTTTGTTTCCTTCTAATGCAATAAAATTTATCTTCTAATCTATCCATAACATTCATTGAAATTAACAGTCATGTGTTCTTCATTTAATTTTGATGGGTGCTAAAAGAAAATACCTCATTGTTCAAGCATCAATTATCCTTGCCCAAGTTTAGGATATTGTATGATTACCAAATTAAGCCTGAAATTTCAAAATTGATATACAAGTGCGCAATATATATAAAATGATTGGTAAATTTCAACATGACAGAGATATTTATTTAAATAATTATGGAAGAAAGTGTTAAAAATTGTTGGATTTAGACCTTTTGGAAAAAACAAATTGTGCATGATCACAGTCTAAACCATATTTTTATAATATTAAAATAAAGTAGGCTAACTTATTTTGTTCACCTCTATTCCATAAAGTTTAAAATTATTGCAATTACAACTTTATATATCATTTACAATAATTGATTGTGTATATCGTACCATAATAAAAAAATAGAGGGATCACTTGACAATAATTATTATTTTGACAATTTTGACGATGAATTTAAAAAATAAATAAAATTTAAATAAAGGTACATTTATAGCTATTTAATTGGTCATTTAACAAACTTAATAATAAAATTTCATACAATTTAAGTATTGCTTGATGCTGCATCAAGAACTGTTGATTTGGAAACATTGAAATTTCAAGTATTTTGATATGATGTGCAACATACATAAAAATGTATTTTTTTTAAAACTATATTGTTGATAATATATAGATAATGTCTATAATATTACATTTTACTTTAAACTTAATTTTTCGTATATAAAAAATTTGTCAATTGATCCCCTCTATAAAAAAAATAGAGGTCATATTAGGGTGCTGATAGCAAAGAAAAAAAATTGTACAGGTATTAGGTATTTTGAGTATGTCTGTTCTCACAGCGGTCAACTCCCCGGGGTTTTGTTATTAGTTGCCTCTTTCAAACCTATGTCCCCTCTGTGCATTTGTTTATATCGCATTTTGTTATTTTATTTCTTCATTTTCACCTCATACAAAAATTAAATGTTTGTCTGGCCCTTCTATTACTCTAGAAGACACCAATATAAGCCCACAGATACACTGAGCTAATTTAATTAATTGTTTGGATTGACCCAGTAAATCCAAAATGGGTCCACATATGACATATATATGCTTCTAGCTATAGTAAATTAGTAATCTGATAAATTATATAAATTATATATATTGTCAACGCGATCTTACTGGAATACAAAATATCTCAAATATACAATCTAATGTTAATTTAACGATTACACGCTATCCAAAATACATATATTTGGCTTGAAGTGTTGATTGTAATTCTGTTCAAGGATTTACCCGTGACCTAGCTATGAGCGAATTAATATATGCAGATGGATCACTTGTACAATATCACCTCATTAGACTAGATTTTAGTAGCTGGGCAGGAGAGAAAATTTAGCAAAATGCATATTTGGTAATAATGGAGATATTGGGACATTTAAAAGAGGAATAAAAAAAGAATATAACAAAATAAAGTCCAATTATATTTAATTTAAGCTCCTAAACTTTGGCAAGAAATAAAAATTTCAGTATGATATCCAATATTAACATTGGACTAATTAATTTGATAGTATTAGTTAACTTGTCCACCAATGAGAGCATATTTCACTCCAGACAGTTGATTAATAAGAGCACACCACGTCGTTTGCACAATACTCACATGATATATAATCCGGATATCCTCTCAGATACCGTAAAAGATTCCCCTCACTTTATGGTTTAAGATTAACTCTCAGCCGCATTGAGATTCTAACTAGCACAGGGGGCAATATTATTGGGCCTTGAGATTTGTGTCAAGTTAAAAAGAACAGTCCATATGAACTAATTCTAAAAGATTCCCTGTTACGGTAACAGGTAACAAGGAGGATCTAAATTCATATAATCCTATATAAAATAATTTTATATAAGATAAGGGTACAATTAGAAAAATGGAGAGCGCAAGTTGCAACATATACTTTTAAGCAGGAAAAAAAGTCTAGCTAAAACTCAATTAATCCAGCCCTTGCTCCGGCAACCTTAGTTCTTGATCTGAGACCTTAGCCTTTCCTCTGACAAACTACAACCCCTTACCTATTTCCCGTTCATCTCTTATATCTACACTTCCCCAATCTATCACAACCAAATTCAGCAAAACTCTTCAGTAAAAACACCATATGCAGATATGAATCAGACCCATCCCGGAATAATGAATAAGCAACTCCCTCCTCTACCTCAGTAGGAGTTCCAACTCTGCTTTCTCCCACCAACAGAGGAACATCAACGGATCCTGATCGAACTAAGCTATACTATCCTCTTTTGCATAATTGGCTCGCCAAACCCATCCACGATTGTTCAGCTCCGGCAGATTTTGGTAGCCAGGTATGGTGGGGTGCAGTAAAATTTGGGGCTCAATTCGGTCTCCGATGGCTTCCTGGTCAGATTACCAAGCTAGGTTTTTATAGATGATATGTATGGGGACTCTGAGTTCTGGAAAGGTCAGAGCATCAACATCCTTCCATGGCAATGCACATATGCGTCATTTCCCCTACTTCCAAAACAGAGAATCACGCTCACAATCAAAGATTTCCCAGTGGACTTCTGACATCCAAGCTATTTCGCACTGGTCACAGCTAGTATGGGCACCTTTATGGGCATCCCTGGGGAAGAGCTCATTAGCACAAACAAAGCTTTCATCCAGATCATAATCAAATGTTACCATATAAGGCTGATACCCTATGTTTTATATGTGGGGCACAACGATAGGTGGACGGCGTGTGAGGTGCACTTTGATGGAAGGCCTCTGATGCAACAGGCACCCCCACACTCCCCTCCGCCCCCACCAGAAAATCAGGATCAAAACGGCCCAAAGGAGCGGCTGAACCACCAGTCTCCGATCAACTTTGGACTCCCCTATATGCCATCTTGGTGGCACAGGGAGCTCCTCCATATTTCGCCTCTTGATCCGACAAGGCGTACACCACCGGCGGCGGAAAGGCATGAGGGAACAGTGTGGCATAGAGGGTCCTATCATGCGCAGGGTCTAGGTCACATGCACCAAGACCTACAACAGTACAAAGTTGGGGTAACCTTATCGCTAGGTGACACGAAACCTATATGTGAAAGAAAACAAATACCTGCGAATTGTGTCAGTTTGGGATAGTATGACTCTGATTCCTCAGGACTTTTTCAGAAGGAAAGAACGCATTGCGCAAATGAAAGGCCCGTGGACCTATCGAGGAGACTTAGTTGTGTTTTGGCAGGTCAAAGATCTATTTGACTTGACTCCGACTCATGTGGAACATGCTAGTATCTGGGTGCAATTCTACAACATACCCATGAATTGCATCACAGATGATGGAATGGAGATGGTAGGAGAAATGCTGGGCACGATGGTCTCCACACATGTAAGAGGTTTTGTCGGGGGTAAGAGCTTCGTTAAGATGAAAATTTTGGTACTGGTCAATGAGCCTTTGAAAGATAAGGTAACTATCAATCACCCAACACTTGGTGATATAACTATGCATTGCAGTTATGAAAAGGTGTGCAGGATATGCAACTTTTATAGTCATATAAGACATGAGTTACATGGCTGCCAAGAGAGAGACAGACTAATAACTATAGTCAAAAGCCTAGAGAACAAGGCCCATTTTGAATCCATTGACTTGCTATCCCCAAAGTTCAGTGCTTGGATGACAAACCCTTACCTCATACCGAAACCACAACCAACCCATTATTCCAAAAAAAGGACCTATGAAGATGCAACAGGGCCTTCGAGCCCGACAAAGGTACCACCACAGATCTGAAACCAAATCCAAAAGCTGAGATCCCCTTCCCCAACAAGGGAGGTCTCCTCTCTCCCTTACTTAACAAAAAGCTTAAGTCGGCGGGCCAAAACGCGTCGGCACCCCATATATGAGTATTTTGAAGTGGAATTATTGGGGTAGCGGAGACACGACAATATCCACGTTAAGCCGGTACCTTCGTTGCACGGGTGCTATCATTTCTTTTATCTCTAAGACTAGATATAGTGTACAGTGGCAAGAAAATGCATTCGAAGATTCCTTCCGTGTAATTATGTTGTTGTCCCTTCTAGGGGCAAGTCGGGCGGGATATGGTTGTTATGGGATACTAATCTGAAGTTGGAAATAATGGACCGGAGGAGGTAAGTAATTTAATGAGCTACTTAGATCGAAATTTGAAGTTATACGATAGGTTTTTGAGACCGTAGCATAGAAAACATGATGCTATCCATAGCATCTAAGCCTTACTCTATATATATATATATATATATATATATATAGTAAGGCTACGATGCTTTGCAAATTAAAGAGGGTGTTTTACTTCGGGCCACTTTTTCAATTTGCAAAACTCAAACAACCGATCCGAACCGTTCAACATGTTCTAAATATTGAAATGTGCTTGGAGACCAAATTTTACATTTTTTTGAATTTTTTTACTATTTATTAAGCCACTTTGAAAATCGCTGATCCGATGGTAAACAGTAAAAAACAGTAAAATTTTCTGGACCACCAGATCAGCGATTGAAAAAGTGTCTTAATAAATATTAAAAAAATTCCAAAAAATGTAAAATTTTGTCTCCAAGCACATTTCAACATTTAGAATATGTTGAACGGTTCGAATCGGTTGTTTAGGTTTTGCAAATTGAAAAAGTGCCCGAAGTAAAACACCCTCTTTAATTTGCAAAGCACCGTAGCCTTACTCTATATATATATACACACACACATATATATACATGTATATATGTAATATAGGTACATATATGTATATGTATGTATATGTATGTATATATCTATGTATATATATGTATATGTATGTATATATCTATGTATATATATGTATATATGTGTGTGTGTGTGTGTGTGTGTGTGTGTGTGTATATATATATATAGAGGAGAGATCAAGTTACAACAATTTTGAGTTACAACAAAGTTACAACAACGATTTTCTACATTTTGAAATTGCAAATCGTCGATCCAAACCGTTCAACATGATCTCCACAATAAAATGTGTTTCCAGATCAAATTTTACATTTTTTTGAATTTGTTTACTATTTATTAAGTATTTTACAAAAACTAGTCAAATTCAAAAAAAATGTAAAATTTGATCCTATATACATATACATATACATATACATATATGTGTGTGTGTGTGTGTGTGTGTGTGTGTGTGTGTGTGTGTGTGTGTATATATGTATGTATGTATATAGGAGTTGGCTACGGTGATATGCATATCATAGAGGGCCTCCGTGCTACGACTCAATATTTGAGTTTTCAAAATCCTAACGATCGATCCGAACCGTTCAACATGATCTCCATATGAATATGTACTTGCAAACCAAATTTTACATTTTTTAGAATTTTTTTACTATTTTTTTAGATAGGTAGAAAAACACTTGATGTGAATAGTACAAAATTTCCAGATCAAGTGATTTTTTACCTATCTAAAAAAATAGTAAAAAAATTCTAAAAAATATAAAATTTGGTTTGCAAGTACATATTCATATGGAGATTATGTTGAACGTTCAGATCAATTGTTAGAATTTTGAAAACTCAAATATTGAGCCGTAGCACGGAGGCCCTTTGTGCTATGCATAGCATATTAGCAATTTCCTATATATATATAAATATATATATAAAGAGAGAGAGAGAGTGGCTAATATCAAAACATTTGCACCAAGGCCCTCGTGCAACTAAGTCGTTTTCGGATTTTTAAAGTCCAAACAGTCGATCCAAACCGTTAGATGTTCAATCTATATTAAAAATCTGCTTGGCGACCAAATTTTACATTTTTTGGAATTTTTTTACTATTTATTAAGCCACTTTGAAAATTGCTGATCCGGGTGAACAGTAAAAACAGTGCAACTAAATTTTGGATCATGTGATCAGCAATTTTCAAAGTGGCTTAATAAATAGTAAAAAAATTCCAAAAAATGTAAAATTTGGTCTCCAAGCAGGATTTAATATAGAGGTCACATCTAACGATTTGGATCGACTGTTTGGACTTTGAAAATCCAAAAACAATTTGGTTTCACGAGGGCCTTAGTGCAAACGTTTTGATATTAGCCACTCTCTCTCTCTCTCTCTCTCTCTCTCTCTCTCTCTCTCTATATATATATATATATATATATATATATATATAGAGTCCGGCTAAATTGCTGCCGGCAGCATTCTGGACAGCTGCTGCCGGGGGCATTTTGGTCATTTCCGGTGTTCAAACAACAAATCCGAACCGTTCAACGTGTTCTAAATATTAAAATCTACTTGAAGACCAAAGTTTACATTTTTTGGAATTTTTTTACTATTTATTAAGCCACTTTGAAAATTCCAGATCACATGGTCCAGAATTTTGTTGCACTGTTCACCCGGATCAGCCAATTTCAAAGTGGCCTAATAAATAGCTAAAAAATTCCAAAAAATGTAAAATTTGGTCTCCAAGTAGATTTTAATATAGATTGAATATCTGTATAAAAAAATTTGTTGTTTGAACACCGGAAATGACCGAAATGCCCCCGACAGCAGCTGTCCAGAATGCTGCCGGCAGCAATTTAGCCGGACTCTATATATATATTACTTCTGGCAGGTAGGAGCTAGCTTTGTTCCTGGTGCTAAAAAATTACCATCTAAAATTGCATCATATAAAAGTTGAGAATGCACGCAACCTATGGGTCAACTTCGTAATGAAGTTCACCATACATATATATATAATGATGAGGGTTCAAATGCCTCTATTTTTGTGCCTCCACCATGCTTTAATTTTTAAAAACTTTAATAACTCAAAATTTAAAACTTAAAAGTCAAAATAAAACCGTTGTATGTGATCTACATCATTTTATCTATGTGCTTATAAAAAAATATCACATTTTGATTTTGTTTTTAATTATGTGAATCAATAAATTAAAAAATCAACGTCTAGAAATTATCCACATTAGTACGTTTTTTACAAGCTCTTGATGACAACCAAAACAAAATTGAAATGTCATAATTTTTTACACGTGCATAGATAAAATAATGTAGATCAAATTCAATGGTTTTATTTTGACTTTTAAGTTTTAAATTTTGAGTTATTAAAGTTTTTAAAAATGGAGGCATGAAAAATAGAGGCATTTGAACCCTCCTCATATATAATTAAATGTTCAATTTTCTAACTATCGTGTAAACTAAATGTATTAGTGATCTTTGATTAGTGTTGAATTCAAAGTATTTCTCTTAATTATATATCAGAAATTAATTTTAAATAATTTAATTTCATATTTTATATTATTTGATTCTTATGTTTTTCTCTTTTTTGTTTTTCATTGAAAGAGATATTTCTGTGAACTCCTGCCCCCATGAACTGGCTACAGGAAATCCCAGTTGCTAATTAAATTTATGGGCTTGAGACCAGCCAGGCTGGCGTTGGTTCGAGGGCTAGGTCAAGATCACATAACAGGATCGTTTGCTTCATAATTAACTTAATTATATAGATTCATAATATAACTGATAACATAATTAACAATGTAGAGTAATGACTATGCTTATTGTAGACTAATTAATCAGAACTAATTAACATTTTCTTGGAAACAGATTGGAATTTTGTTCTAAGAGAGACCTAAGTATACAGGTTCAAAGTCTGATTAAACCAGTCTCACATGCGAGCACGTTGGTTTTGAGAACTTGTTTGGCGTTTAGATTTGTTTTTCAAGTTTGACGCTCTCTCTTGTAAATTTCGGAATCCGTCCCTAAGTTCCTTTGAATTAAGAAAATGCGACCCCATTTGTGTATATAAATACCCCATTGATCCGTCATCTCTTCTTCATTACACTTCCAACTTCCATTCCAAAAGTACCAGCTTTACACAACAAGAAAGTGCACTTTAGTGATACTCCAAGTGTGGAAGATATAATTGGGTCTAGATTTCAAGTGAGAGAACGAGAGAATGGTGGTTTTGCGCAAAGAATCGAGGGTGGCAATAATAGGTGGAGGGATAAGTGGGCTTGCCGCTGCTAAACAGCTGGCATGGCTCAACCCAACAGTGTTTGAAGCTACATCATCAATAGGTGGTGTGTGGCGGCACTGCTCATACCGCTCCACACGCCTCCAGACCCCACGGCCAGACTATGAGTTCTCGGACTTTCCTTGGCCTGATCGCACTGACCCGACCTTCCCCACCTACAAGGAAATATTAGAATACCTTGAATCATACGCTACCCATTTTGACCTGTGGAGGTTTATTAAGTTGGAGAGTATGGTGGTGGAGATAAAATACTTAGGAGACGAGAAAAAAGCGGGTTTTAACGAGTTGTGGAGTGGTGATGGACAGGCTCTAAACGGTCTGCCTATGTGGGAGGTTGGCATTGTTACCGGTCAATCAGAGACCGTTGAGGTGAGGATGCTTTTACTTGTGCTTTAAATTGACTTCAAGAAAGAGAGATATATTTTTGTGGTATGCAAAAAAAAAACTTAAGGGTTTTGTCTTTTGGTGGATCTTTTAATCAAGGTTTCTAAACTTCTAAACTTCTTTCGTTCTCTTCTCCTTTTCTTCACTTGAAGGCCTTTTTGACACTTATTTCCCTATATATTTCAGATTTTGACAATAGTGATTAATGGTATTCTAGCTAAGTCGAGACCATGCATCTAGTATAAACTTGTGCTGTTCTTCACCTTTCATATATTTCAATATATTATTTCTAGCTTACATCCATATATTGATTTCTCTTACAGTGGTACGAGTTTGAGTTCGTGGTGATGTGTCTCGGAAAGTACGGAGATGTACCGAAAATGCCGGGTTTCCCTTGGGGTCGAGGCCCAGAGGTATTCGGAGGAAAAGTATTGCATACTTTAGATTACTGCAAGCTGAAAGAAGAAGAAACCAAGGAACTAATGAAGGGGAAGAAGGTCGTGGTTATAGGTTACAAGAAATCTGCAATTGATCTAGCTCTTGAATGTGCTGAGGCAAATCAAGGTACGTATTTGATTTTCTATTTCTGTATATATTAAATATTTAATATGTTTATTTACATCTTTGTATCTAAAAATTAGATAATTGACATGACTATAATAGCTTGACATAATTGAACATAAATAAGCTTCAGGTGTTTTTAGAATTGTAATATGAACTTTTTATTTCTTTTAGTATAGTAGCAAGTCTAGCTATGTGTGTGGGTCGGTGAATTAATTAGCGTCTTATATTAAAAAAGAAAGATTATGCTGATATTAAAAAAAAATTCAATAATTGTTTTAATTAAAATTTGGTTGGTTTTAATCAATATTAAAATCTTAATCAAATTGCTGGGACATGTATTTAAACTCCGTACTTGTATAGCTTTATCATACCAAGATCAGTTACTCTTCTTTTTTTAAGAGTAAAAATCAGGGTATATCCCTAATTTTATTAAAGATCAGCTACTCTTAGATATAATATATATGGGATGTGTTACGTAATGCATACAAATATCATGGATATATGTTTGTACTTTGTTGTAATGCATGCCTCCGTAACTCAGTTGATCCTTCTAATTAATGTGGGATCCACCTATAGAACCAAATCAGTGTTTAAGCGCGTATTTCAAATTTCTTTCTTTAGTTCTCTATCTTTTAAGAATCTTGGAAAATGTCAACTCCCCTGCAACATTTTCAGCTCAATTCATGAAATTTGAATTTGACTTTCTTGACGTCGTTCTAACCACATCTCTCTCTCTCTCTCTCTTTCATATTTTCTATGAATAATAATAATATAAGACCACAGGCGATTTCATTTCTCATTTTTGGTCAACGGCATATTATATTTATATGTTTCAGGTTGTTCATACTTCAATTTATCCAATATGTCATGCACGTAAATTACTGTGTAGTTAATTTACGTGGCATGTACGTAACAGGGTAAAGAATATAAATGATTAATATATATTATTATTTTAGTAGTTGACCACATATGGAAATTTTCTGTCAGGGAGATTTTTGTACGGAAGCTCAGTAGACTTGACCTGGTCCAATGCTTTAAACTAATTAGTACAATATAAAAAAACTTAATTAACTCAGCTTATTTGGTGTTTCACTAATATTTGAATTTTGCTAAATATATCTCTTAATTTTCTTCATGTCTGCTTAAATATTTCAGGATTAGATGGACAACCATGTACAATGGTTATAAGAACTTTGCATTGGGTGGTCCCCTCTTACTCCATTTGGGGCCTACCTTTCTATCTCTTCTACTCAACTAGGTTATCTCAGTTCCTACATGAAAGGCCAAACCAGGGGCTCCTTAGATCTCTCCTTTCCCACCTCTTGACCCCTTTGGTATGTGTACATGTATTTTTCTATCTAATCATTCATACCGAACTTAATATTCTATTTTTCTAAATTGATTAATTTGTTGACCACATGGGATAGTGATACTTCAACTTGTTTATGTATAAGCTAATGTGTGTGAACTTAAATTAAGGACTTTGAACTCAAATATCAGAGTGAGACTCAGAGCAGGTATTGCAGTTTGACGAACTTTCTTCTATTGCACTGGTGGAATAAAAAAAATGAAAAAGAAAACATAACATTCAGCACTAGGACTTAACAGAAAATGATACCAGAAAGAAACATACATTTGTAAATTGATTGCGTACTTTCAGTTTCAGAAGTTAGATTGCTCAAAGTCTGAAGTTCATTTTTCTTTGCTTGATGTACAGACGACAGGTGTCTCGAAGTTCATCGAGTCGTATCTATCTTACAAGTTACCATTAGAAAAGTACGGCCTAAAGCCCGAGCACCCGTTCCACGAGGACTATGCCTCGTGTCAGATGGCCATCCTACCTGAGAACTTCTTCTCTGAAGCAGATGCCGGGCGGATCCGGTTCGAGAA
Organism: Carex parvula; assembly: GCA_025461045.1. Classification (NCBI taxonomy): domain Eukaryota; kingdom Viridiplantae; phylum Streptophyta; class Magnoliopsida; order Poales; family Cyperaceae; genus Carex; species Carex parvula. The sequence goes on from JAJGRW010003267.1 coordinate 63,249, forward strand.
GTCAGACAAATGGTGGTTCTGGGAAAAGGGAGTGGTTTTAGAGGGTGGCACCAAGCTCGAAGCAGACATTGTGTTTTGTGCAACTGGATATGAGGGTAAGAAGAAGCTGAGATCAGTCTTACCGAAGCCTTACAACGGCTTGATCGAGAACAATTCTGGCATGATGCCACTCTATAGGTAGGCCTACTTGCAGTACATATATATATATATATATATATATATAGGAAATTGCTAATGTGCTACGCATAGCATAGAGGACCTCCGTGCTACGGCTCAATATTGAGTTTCAAAATCCTAACAGTTGATCCGAAATGTTCAACATGATCTTCATATGAATATGTACTTGCAAACCAAATTTACATTTTTTAGAATTTTTTTACTATTTTTTTAGATAGGTAGAAAATCACTTGATCTGAAAATTCTGTACCATTCAGATCAAGTGATTTTCTACCTATCTAAAAAACTAGTAAAAAAATTTTAAAAAATGTAAAATTTGGTTTGCAAGTACATATTCATATGGAGATCATGTTGAACGGTTCGGATCGACCATTAGAATTTTGAAAACTCAAATATTGAGCCGTAGCACGGAGGCCCTCTATGCTACTCGTAGCACCGTAGCCAACTCCTATATATATATATATATATATATATATGCATGCATACGTATTTTACATATGTAGTATAACATAACTATATAACACACACACACTACATGCACAAATGCATGTGTGCGCTCTTGCACATACATTTTAGTTACAAACATAAAAAGGATATATACCAATATATGCTACAGTCAATCAGCCACCAGGCATGCAATGGTGCTGACTACTGATATATTTGTTTGCCAAAACATAGGGGCACAATCCACCCATTTATACCGAACATGGCATTTGTCGGGTACATCGAGAGCGTTTCGAACCTTCACACGTCAGAGCTGAGGTGTCGGTGGCTGTCGAGCCTGCTGAAGGGGAGAGTCAAGCTCCCAGGAGCGGCGGACATGCTGAAGGAGGTCAATACTGAGACAGAAGTGATGAAGCGCACGACACGATTCTACAAGCGCCATTGCATCTCGACTTACAGCATCCAACACAGTGATGACATGTGCCGCGAAATGGGGTGGGAGAAGTGGAGGAAAGGGAACTGGTTCTCTGAGGCTTTCAGTCCTTACAACAACCAAGACTACAAAGAAGAGAAGAGCGACTAACTAATTAATTTCTAATTAGACAATATGATAATGTCCTATACACAATTAATTATTATTTTTGTGAGAAAAAATAATTTGCATATTTTCATGTTTAGGAAAAAAACGGTTAAGGCCGGGCAAGAGTTATAATATAATATCTAAACCATCTATATGTCAAATACCTTTGTATTGATTATATTTGATGAGTTTGATAATTGATCGATGGTCTAGAATATTTTCTTCTCTTGTGCCGCGTCTTAATTGTATAGGTACAATTTTTTCTTTAATTTATACGGTTTGATGTAACGGACTTACGAATGTCAAAGTTACAAAAAAGTTGGTATGTAGGATTGAGAAAATAATTCAAGAGCTATGTCAAAGTTTGAATAGAATGAAATGCTAAGATTTATAATATATACATGTTGTAAATTAAATAAGACAAAATTTTATTGAAAATAAATATAATTTTCCATCTTAATTATTCTACCTTATCTCATCAAGTTGGATTAACTAACTACTGATCACTAGCCAACTTTTTATTTATTTAGACTCTCATAGCGGATTATGACCCCTTCACGTGTTGACTAAGCTAGACTTAAAATATATTGCTTTTACTAATTCTAAACCTTCACTACAGCAAAACGGACTATCAGCGACCGGGTTTACGGTCGCTGATACTTACGTCGCCGGTCGCAGATACTAATTCCGGTCGCAGAAAGTCAACTTTGGTCGCTGATATCCCGGTCGCTGTAAGCTTTGTCGCTGATACTCTTCTGATGACGTCACCGGTCGCTGATAATACGTCACCCGGTCGCTGATAATATTTTGCGACCACATTTTTTTGGTCGCTGTTGTTTTTTTCTGACGTCAGCAAAAACTTTCTGTGACCAAATGTATCGGTCGCTGATATCTAAAACCGGTCGCTGATACCTAAAACCGGTTTTCTAGGTTCTTTTATATTATTTAAATTTGCACCATTTAATAGTTGGTACCACACGTACCAACATACAACATAAACATCGATACATGCATACACATAATACAAGACATCGATACAATAGTAATTAAAATCCACAATTACAACAATTTACAATAGTAATTAAAATCCACAATTACAACCATTTACAATAACAATTTTAAATCAATTCTATTCCAATCAATTCTATTCCACCAATCATTCAACCAATTGAAAATTAATGGGTAACTTGACTAATCTGGGCCGATGGATACAAGAATTCATATGCAATTGACTTCTCGAAAATAATTTTCGCCGAGCTCGACAGAGCGGTGCTTCGTAACCTCAGACAACGCTCGCAGGGGGCTACCGCCCCCCTGCCACCCCCCGCATACTCCTAGAATCAGGCCCACATACATAACAGTTGTAATATTCATTTTCTATAATTAATTAGCTTCCTAAAGAAAAGAGCAATTGTGAAACAAACAGCAGCATTACATCCTTGTATAAAGAGAAGTGACAAAAGAAGCTCCATAGTTAATTGTGAAAAACATAAAGTACAAAGAGAAGTGACAAAAGAAGCACTCACTTGTATACTTGCCATTCATAAGGAGCTCCATAGTTACATCCTTTACTGGTACGGTGTTCAAATTTCAGTGCAACCTGATACAGGTCACAAAGAATAGGTATGGATTCAAGTATGATACAAGAATCTTTAGCCATTTTTATAGAGACTTACAAGATCTCTTTGGCTGTGTAATTGAATTAACTTCTATCAGTCCAGGTCCATGTCCTTCTGGCTTAGAAATAATTGATTTTTCTGAGTTTATAAACTCTACATCCTCTCTACTCACCTAAAACAAGTAGAGTTAACACTTACAATTCAATAAGATAATTGAAAAAAATATATATATTAGAACAAATTCAACTAAAATGTCAGATGTGTGTGATGTTCTTAAATTACAAAAAAGCTCCTCCCTGGCAACAAATTGCAATTTCAATTTCATAGAGGGGTGATCTGTGTAACCAAATCAGAGCATGATATGTTCTCTAATCAGAGCAAGTACAATTTAGTTACAAAAATCAGTCGTGATTTGAAATGTATGTGGTAACCATTACTAGTCTATTACAAACTGGCCACCAATTTGTTGAAGATCAAGATTGTAGAGCATGAGAAAAACAAACCTAAAATATATATTTTAATTCAGTGTGGACTTTTCTAATATATCACACTTACCCTCCTTCTATTTATTTCAAAATGTGAAGATGCATCAAATTCATCCCAACCTAAAATTTCTTAAAAGAAATAACCCAGAAGCTTAAGCCTAGAGAACAATTTAAAAAACTACCACAGTAGGAGCAGTAGAGTAATTTAGCATGTGCTGGTAGTTTGTTTTTTATTTTATTTTTTTCGAGTATTATAGGGATCCTTTAATATATTTTCAAAGCACTGCAGGAAGTGGGTTTGTAATAGACTAGTAATGGTTACCAGTTGAGCATGCACCAGTTGGCTACTGCCGAAATGATCGCCCGTACAAAATTGAGACTAGAAAATCTCCCAATTCAGCTCAGTACTCCAACTACAAATAAATTCAACAAAGGTGTCAAAATCGCTTCTTTACCTGTTGAAAGACATCTCTTAGCGAGTTCCTCCAAGAAATGAAGGAAAACAATAATAGCTAACTTATCTAATCAACTCCTTAATATATTACCTGGATACGAAAAGGAGGAGGCGAATCCTTCAGAGAGATGAGAGTGGAGGAAGAGTAGCACCTGATTTGATTTAGAGCGGGTCAGACAGCGGGTCGGGGTCAGAGAGATCAGCGGTCGGGGTTAGAGAGAGAGGTCGGGGTCAGAGAGCGGGTCGGGGTCGGAGACTTCGAGCGGGAGGCGGGGGCTTCGATCGGGTCGGGATCGGGAGACCGGAGGCGGCGAATTTCTTTTGTTTTATTTTTACAGCTAACCTAACGCGGGAGACGAGACAGAGAGAAAAGGAATCGCGCCTCTTTTACAGAAACGTTTCTGCGACCGGGACCATTTGGTCTCTGAAAGTTAATTTCGCCGGCCGCAGAAAGTCTCGTCGCCAAAACCACTTATTTTGTATTTTTTTTGGGAGAAAAATACTATCAGCGACCGGCGATTTCGTTGGTCTCTGCTACCGGTCGCTGATAGTCAAATTTGCTGTAGTGCTTATGTTTATAGCAACAATCCGAGTTAGTCATGCTCGCTTATTGGTAAATCAGTTGACCTAAGTCACGGTCAGCTCAGATTGATTAATTATTGGGTTTTTTAATACAAAAGGAGGGGGCTTCAATTAGCTGTTTGATCAGTACGTTTATCAGAAACATTCTCCGTATCCGACGGCTCATATAGGTTTATCTCTTGCAACATTTAGATTCAGATTCCAGCAACTTCTTCCAGAATATTTTATAAGTCAACACCATAAAACAAATTATTTTATAAAAGATTGAAGTTTGTAATTCAGATGTCAGTTATGTTAATTACTTGTACAAAAATTTGTGAGCATATATATGCGAGGATACAAATAATTAATATAATGTTGGTATCCTCACATATAGTCTCATCGATACTAATAATTTATGCCGACTTATCCTCGACAATAGCCATTTTTTTCTCTCGCAATACTTCGTTCACTACTACTAAAAAAAAAGAAGCCTCACAACAAACCTTTCATTGTCAGTGAGGGATGGTTCAATTGGCATCGAATCAATTTTGATCTAATATCCTGTCGAAGTCATTCAATTTATCAACGATGCGTGAGGTAGAGAACTAAATTGTTTGAAATTAGTTAAAAGTAAATTATTAACTTGTCAAAAAAAAATATTAATAGACATCCTAACTAATCAACATAAAATGGCCTGAGTTAACTCTATAAAAGAGTACGACTCATTCCAATGTCAAAAATGAAAAATCGCTCATAATAATAACTAAAAACCTTCAAAACTAAAACAAAACTAGTATAGAAAATGTGACTATACATTGTCCAAAAACTAATGACACACAGTACACGACATTGTCCGCGAGTGTCGTGTATGAATAGGAGGGTACATTGTATACGGTTACCTAACCGTATCTATATAGCACTAACATATACGGTTAATAGACTTCAACCGTCTTAGATCTTAAAAAAAGATGGTTATTTCTACACAGTCAAAGTAACCATGTACAATAACAAGGGTTATACACACGGTTTCTACGAGACATCCGAGTATAATTTTGGAAACCATACAAAATTTGTTATTTAGAACCGTGTAGGATTGTTATTATTTTTTTAAATTCAATTTTTAATTGGCTAACATCCACATTTGTTAGCCATTAAACATACAATTAATATTACACATCCATAATTCAATGACTATTCAAAATCACAATATACAAAAATCAATCATATTCATTCAACATTTAACATTCAACAAACATAAAATAATATTTCAAAATTAAATATACATATACAATTATATATCCAATTCAACCAATATTCAACGTAATCAAGTCATAATATAAGAAGGTTTTATGTAACAACTAACATTTTATCAAAAAAATAAAAATACGAACTAGCAAAACACATGTATTTAAATTTAGTATATATGTATAATGCAAGAACCTAAAAGAGACCTACTGTATTGAAAGAATATGATTCGACAACTCTCCAATCCAACTCTCTATAACTGGACATGTCGAGTTTTTGTGTGTGCTCTATAACCCAATTATAGCAATTGAACGATTATACTCTATTGTTCCTAAAATTTCGCACTTCACCTGTACCGAGCATAAGTTTTTGTACATCTTTATCAAGGGATCAAATTGTTAGTACTTGATCTCAACTATCTCAAGATTTTTTTCTTAGAGATACTACAACCAGGGGGATTTGTTGTCTTGGAAAATCACATGGGATATCTTAATGCACCTAACATTGTTGCAACCACTAAACAATTAATAACTAGTGAGATCTTCACTTAACCATGCAATTAAAAATACCAGGGGTGAGAAAATTAGTACTTTTTGGAAAAAAAAAAAACTTACACAATTGTCATGTTGGAGTAGTGTAAGCTTCTTCAATTTTAGCGAACTCTTTAGGATCCAAGTTCTCATTTGAAAAATGAGTACGAACAAATATAAACAGTAATTAACATCTGTCAAGTAATAAAATATTTGGTGTTCTAGAGGCAAAACTGCTATTGGCAGTTCCTAAATTTAGAATAATATAAACATGCACTACTACAAAAACTGGCTTTGTACACTGCACATTGTACACGGATTTGGCAATTATATTAAAAACAGTGTACCAAATATGAGTCCAAAAGATCTGCACGATTTCTACACGGATAATTAGTTAATAATCAGTGTAGAATTATTAGAGAGAGCTACACGGTTTATTAGAAACCACAAATCCGTGTGTAAAGAAGTGGGTGTGCAAATAATTGAGAGAGCTACACGGTTTATAACTAAATATCCGTGTAGGAACATTACACACGGCTTTTTGATAATATAGCCGTGTAGAATTCTTATAATTGTACACGGATTTATAACTAAATAGCCGTGTAGAAATAGTTGGAGAGCTACACGGATTTATAACTAAATAGACGTGTATAATAGTGTAGGGTTTTTATCTCTTCCCTTCCAGAGCGCCGTTTTGATCAAGTCTTTTAGTTAATACATCTCGAACTGAGCTTTTTATTTCTGCGAATTGATCGAGGCCAGCAGCTGAGATCTGAGATCTTTGAATTAAGTTTGTATTTTCTCCTCTCCATCTTTCTAAGGTTAGTAATATGTATTTAAATCATTTTCTTCCTCTAATTTTCTGTTATTTAGGCTTATTTAATTAGGTCATTTTATGCATGCTTGAATTCTTAATTTTAGATGTAATTAATTAGTGTATTGTGGTCCAATAACCGACCTTTAGATGCTTTTAGGTCCATGCCCGTTCAAAATTAATCCAATAGGGATTAATTTTGGATAGTCCCCGTTTTGGGACTGCTCTTTGAATATTATGTCTCATTTAGGATGTGAACACATATTAGCGGGATTTAATTAGTATTTGAGGAAAGTTCGACAGTATTTTCCCTTATTGCTCCTACGAGTATGTGGTTCGTACGCATACTTGGGGAGTTAAGGGGAAATGCTGCCGAATTTTTCTCAAATACTAATTAAATCTCGCTAATATGTGTTCACATATGAGACATAATATTCAAAGAGTGGGTTAGGATTGTAAACCGGCCCTTTGTAAGCCCAAAATTTTGTACACGAAGGAGAATGTTGACCATGCATGATTAATTGATCAAATCATTTTTTTAATTTAATTTACAGATGGATCGAAGCTGGATGTATGAAATGCGACGTGACAGTGAAGAATATTTGGTTCGCGTTGATGAGTTTATAAAATTTGCTGAGAGTTATAGAGTGAAGAAAAAAGAAGAAGACATTTTATGTCCTTGTAAAGATTGTAAAAATTTATTAAGATTTTTGGACATCGAAGAAATTAGAGCTCATTTGATTTGTCGGGGATTTAAGAAGAGATATACATGTTGGTTCATGCATGGTGAGAAATTTGGAAAAAGTAGTAGTGCCAATAAAGATTGTAATCGTGAATTGAATGATGAGAATGTTGGAATTTCTGATAATTTTGAACTTGATTGGAACGAGGATTATGAGAGTGCCGAATATTCTGATATTAACGTCGAACCCGAAAATAACGATGATGAGATGGAGAGGAATTTTGATGAAAATGTAGAACACGAGTTTACTGAAAATTTGGAGGATATGTTACGTGATGTGAAAGATGAAATTAGTGATAAAAATTATGATAAATTTCAAAATTTGTCTAATGAATCCAAGAAGCCGTTGTATCCCGGGTGTACCAAATTTACAAAACTGTCAGCTGTGTTGAAATTATTAAACTTAAAAGCAGACAATGGTTGGAGCGATAAGAGTTTCACGTCCTTATTACAGCTTTTAGGAGAAATGCTCCCAGATAACAACGAGTTACCCGGTACAACATATCAGGCAAAGAAGTTGATATGTCCAATGGAGTTGAAGATCGAAAGAATACATGCATGTCCGAATGACTGTGTATTGTATCGTAACGAGTACGAGGCCATGCATGTCTGTCCTAAATGCGGTGTTTCACGATATAAACGTCGTAAGGACCAGGACACTGATGATTGTAACGAGGACACAAGTGGCCGACCTCCGGCTAAGGTGTTATGGTATTTGCCGATAATACCGAGATTCAAACGGTTGTTTGCGAATCCCAAAGATGCAAAATTATTGCGCTGGCACGAAGAAGAGCGCAAAAATGACGGTAAACTAAGGCACCCGGCTGATTCTCCTCAATGGAGAAACATTGACAGACATTTCAAAGAATTTGGTTCTGAAACGAGGAACCTTAGGATTGTGGTGAGCTCAGATGGAATGAGTCCGTTTGGAAGTATGAGCAGTCGGCACAGTACTTGGCCTGTTCTTTTATGCATCTACAATCTTCCTCCTTGGTTGTGCATGAAACGCAGATATATAATGATGTCATTACTAATCCAAGGACCCAGACAACCCGGAAATGACATAGATGTATATCTCGCACCATTAATCGAGGACCTCCAAAAATTGTGGCGTGATGGCGTCCCGGTGTGGGATGCGTATATGAAAGAGACCTTTAACTTGCGGGTCATGGTGTTTTGCACCGTAAATGATTTCCCCGCGTACGGGAATTTGTCGGGTTACACTTGTAAAGGAGCAAAAGCGTGCCCGATCTGTGAAGATGACACGCAGGTGCTGAGGTTGAAAAATTGTCAAAAGAATGTATTCATGGGGCATCTTAGGTTTCTTCCTATTAATCACCCATATCGTAAGAAGAAGATGGCATTCAACGGGAAAATTGAGCTTGGAGTGGCTCGTCATCCATTAGACGGGGAGAGTGTCTTCGAACGGGTAAAAAACATTGATGTTGTTTTTGGAAAGTGCGCCAAAGCACTACCGAAGAATATTTGGAAAAAGAGGTCCATATTTTGGGAGCTACCGTACTGGAAATATTTAGAAGTGAGGCATTGCCTAGATGTCATGCATGTCGAAAAAAATGTCTGTGACAGTTTAATTGGTTTATTATTGAACATTCCGGGGAAGACGAAAGATGGTATTAAAGTGAGAAAAGACATGGTAGAGATGGGAATACGACCCGAGCTCGCACCGCAGGAGAAAGGGAAGCGCACATACCTACCCCCCGCACTGTGCACAATGTCAAAGAAAGAGAAAACAAGCTTCTGTGAATGCCTCAATGGTATAAAAGTCCCATCAGGATATTCTTCGAATATTAAGAAGTTGGTGTCGATGAAGGACTTGAAACTGGTCGGTCTGAAATCTCACGACTGTCATGTTTTACTGACACATATAATTCCGGTTGCAATTCGGGGAATTTTACCAAAGCACGTTCGTCAAACCATTACGAAGCTTTGTTCTTTCTTCAATGCAATAAATTCCAAAGTGATAGACCCTCTAAAATTGGACTCTTTGCAAAAGGAGGTCGTCGTTACTCTTTGCCAACTTGAGATGTATTTTCCGCCATCTTTTTTCGATGTCATGGTTCACCTTGTTGTTCATCTTGTGAGAGAAATTAAGATTTGTGGCCCCGTGTTCCTTCGGTATATGTATCCATTCGAGAGATACATGGGCATCTTGAAAAAATACGTAAGGAACCGACATCGACCCGAAGGCAGCATTATAGAAGGATATTCTACGGAGGAGGTGATTGATTTTTGCACCAACTACTTGACCGGTGTGGATCCTATTGGCGTTCCAAAATCTCGATACGAGGGAAGGCTCCAAGGAGTCGAGACAATTGGGTTGAGAGCCGTAGTTGCTGATCTAAATGAACTACAAAAGGCACATTTTATTGTACTACAACACATGACAGATGTTGCTCCCTATATAGATGAGCACATGACAATCCTTCAACAACAAAACTACACGAGGAGTCAGAAGTGGCTTACTAACGAGCATAATCGTTCTTTTATAGGATGGCTGAAAGAAAGAGTGCAGTCACACCCCGTACCTGAAATTGTTAAACTACTTGGCGAAGGACCCCAAATTGTTGTTAGAACATTCCAAGGATACGAGATTAACGGATATACATTTTATACTAAATCCCAGAGTGATAAGAGCACGATGCAAAACAGTGGGGTGACGTTGGTGGCGACCTCTCAAGAATTCAGTAGATCCAGAGATGGCCGGGCTGTAATAGCATCAAAGTCATATTATGGCGTTATTCAAGAAATTTGGGAGCTCATTTACAGTCCTCGCCTGAGCATTCCCGTGTTTCGGTGTCAATGGGTCGAAGACCGAGGTGTTAAAGTTGATAACGACGGGTTCACACTCGTTGATTTAAACAGGGTTGGGCATGTTGATGATCCGTTTATACTCGCCAAGCAAGCCACCCAAGTCTTTTATGCCACTGACCCGAGTGATGCCAGGTTGAGCGTCGTCCTATCCGGAAAAAGAAGGATTGTCGGGGTAGAAAATGTCATCGATGAAGAAGAGTACGACCAGTTCGACGAAGTACCTCCATTTTGTACCGATGTGCAAACTGAGGTAGCAACACTTGAAGGGGTAGACGAAGCTGATTACATGCGGTCCGACCACAATGAAGGATTATGGGCTGAGGGTACTGTTCAAATAGTGGAAAAAAGGAGAAAAAGGAAAAAAAAAGCATAATGTGTAATATTTATTTTGTTTAAGACCGTGTAGCTTTTAATATTGCAACTTTAGCTTGTAATATATCAAATAAAAAAGGAAAAAAAGAGGGAAAAAAAGAAAAAAGCATAATGTAGTAATAGTATTATCAAATATTATCAAATATTAGTTTAATGCTTATAATGAAGGATTATGTTTAATGCTTATAATATTATCAAATATTAGTATTAGTTTTTGAAAATATTAGTTAAAACATTTAATAATAAAATAAAATAAATATTAGTTAAAATATTAGTTTTCACTAAATATTAGTTAAAATATTTAATATTAGTTAAAATATTTAAAATATTAGTTAAAATATTTAATATTAGTTAAAATATTTAATATTAGTTAAAATATTTAATATTATTTAAAATATTTAAGGAAGGATTATGTTTAATGAAAATATTATGTTTAAAATATTATGTTCAACTTTATCAAACATTTAATATTAGTTAAAATAAATATTATTAATAGTTAAAATAAATATTAGTTTATGTTCAAAGCATTTTACTGAACCTGGGACCCGCCTGTCGGAACGATTTATACACGGACTTTTAGCTAATAGTCCGTGTAGAAATGGAAGAGAGCTACACGGACTATTAGCTAGATGTCCGTGTAGAAAGGTGATTTGCACACGGATTTTTATGTACAACCGTGTAGAAAGGTGATTTGCACACGGACATTAACTTAACAGCCGTGTATAATGAGGAAACATTGGTTATTTCGAAATCCTTCTCTGCCAAAATTTTCATAAGTCCGAAAACCCTTCTCTGCCAAAAACCTCCCAAAGACACGAGCTCGATCTTCACCGCTCACCGCGCGCCTCACCGCCTCGCCGCCTCGCCGCCTCACCACCTCGGTCTCTCTCACCCGTGGTCTCTCTCTCTCTAACCCGTGGTCTCTCTCACCTAGGTTAGCGTCTCTCTATCTCGTTCTTTTTCTTATTGGGTTTGAACCCGTTAGCCAATTTAATAAAAGTATTGCTATTTGCGGCTTGGCTGTTGTTATCGTGCTGCCCCTTTTTGACTATCTGATACTGTTGTGTTGCTGTACCAGTTGGTACAGCACAATGACGCCCACTGGTACCGGCCTCTTTCCTTTGTTCTGCTGGTTTGTGTACCAATTTTGGCTACTGGTATGGTGTACCAGCAACCCCTGTGCTTGTTCTCTGTCGAAATTGCGCTATTGAGAAGAAATTGGGAAATTTGAGTTTAAATAAATGGCCGGCCTTTAATTTTAGGTTATTGAATACATTGTGGTTTTTCATAATTTGTATATAGGGTATTTTAGGGTATTTTAGGTTATTTTATGGTACTTGTTAATTTTAGGGTATTTTAGGTTAATTTAGGGTACTTGTTAATTTAGGGTACTTGTTAATTTTAGGTTATTCAAATAATTATGGTACTTGCATGTTAGGGTATTTTAGGTTATCTCTATTTTGTTCATTTATCCCTACAAAAGACAAAATATGTAATAGACCATGTCGAATGTAGTAGACAAAATATGCAGTTCATTTATCTCTATTTTGTTAATTTATCTCTTTAATTTATCTCTTCAATTATTGGTCACTTATGATTTGATCTTTAATTTCATGCAGAACCATGTCGAATGAGGATGAGTACTTCGATATGATGGAAGAAGAGGAGCAGCAAGCTACTGCCTCGTCAGAAAGAAGGAGAAGAGGGCCGACAATGTGCACGAGCATGTCCGAGCAGACCCATCAAGAAATCTGGTTCACAGAAGACGGGCGTGCGCAGGGACCAAAACGGCAGAAATACTCAAATTGGTGTACGAGCTTCGTGAGGCAAAATGCGAGTATCATTGTTGAGAGATGGGATCATTTCGAGGATAAGGTGAAGGACAAGTGGTGGAACACGGTGAAGGTAAAGTGCCTAACAACTCTTCTCTTGAATTTTCACTTATGTATGATCTATACTTAAATACACTAAATTTTTGTGTCAATCAGGCTCAGTGGAACATCGAGAATGATGTTCTAAAGGATAAGACTTTGAAGATTATGAACAATGGTTGGAAGCAATACAAGAGCACGTTGAAGACGGAGTTCATGGAGAAAGGGAAAAATCCGGTCGGCTACTACAAATGGCTAAAACAAGAGGACTGGGATGCGTTTCAAGCTTTGAAGTCTACCGAAGAGTTCCAGGTATCTAACTCGTGCCAAATTTATGCTTATTCTTTCTCGATATGTACTTATCTTTCTAAAACTAACTGATCGTTATTGTCTTGTTTCTGTGAAGGCAAAGAGTGATAAAGGCAGGAGAACCGTTGCCTTTAACAAGTATCCACACCATCTAGGGTCAGGTGGTTACGAGGGTAAGACGGCAGAATGGAGGAAAGTCCTGGACGCGAACAAGGATTCTGACTCACCCGTGGTTAGGATCCAACATCCTAGGGGCAAAGATTGGGTCATGGGTAGAGCCGAGGTAACCGCTGACGGGAGGATAGTACTCCCAACGGATTTGCAAAGCGTGGCTCAAAGAATGGTAAGAGTCATTTATAACTCCGAAAGTACGTCAATTGTTCTTTTGCTTTAACTAATTCTTCTACTTGAACAGTTGGAAGTGGAGGAGGAGGTCAACTCGGGTGCCCGGAGTGTCGAACGACAAAATGATTCCTTGTCCGCAGCGCTCGAGAATCCAGAACACCCGGGTCGAGTAAGAGGTGTAGGGGTCTACAGGGGCTGGAAGGAGGTGTTCCGAGTGGAGGGACAAAAACCTCGAAGAAAATCTCGTGCCAAGGTAAACAAAGACGAGATAGTTGCGCAGATACGCGCGGAGGTGAGCGCAGAGTACGACGCAAGGTTTGCTGAGATGCATGCAATGTTGACACAAATTAGATCAGCAACTACGCAGCCATCCGAGCAACCACCTCCCATTTCGCCGGGAATTCGGCGAAGTAGTCAAGCATCCGGCACGTGGGGCGCCTTAGACGATTTGGATAATCTCAAGGTAATCAATACTTCTTCATAATCTAAAGGTATTTAAAACCTGTTTGCAACCTTGTTGGACAATATCGCATCACTAGAATAAACAACTTTCCTATAAATTTGCAGGACCCCAGAGCATGCGACCTCGTCCTGCGGAATGGCAGTGTTTCTCTGATCGTTGCTAAGGGCGTTGTACATCCACTCGCCAAAAGTGTACACAATACTCAGCTAAGACCCGACCATGCATGCGTGCAGGTTGAGTTAGTCGTGGATGGATGGCAGCGCGTACCCCTTCCTGTCCCTACCGACGACGCGGTTGTGCTTGATGACGCACGGATGTCATTTGTCCAATGGCCCAAGAGTCAGATTGTTTTGGATCAGGTAATCCATAAAAAAATTCATTTATTTTGTTACATTCAACTCATTCTTTTTGAAATACTAGAATAATACATCTATAACTTGATACAGACACGAGGAGATGACGTTACCGGTACGGCTCTCTCACCGGTATGTCAGGAGGTGGCTTGCGACGTCGCGCCTGACGCGCCACAATCACCGCCCTGTCCTATGGTCACAGAAGAAGAATACAGCCGTTTGCCCAATGATTTGCGCCTTCTCCACGACTACTTGATGACGACGCCCGACGGCATGGAGGCTATCATCATCCCTGTCCCACCTGGGATGTTTCTACACGAAGGCAGGGAGCTCCTGCTGTCGTTCAGAGACTTCAAGGACCTCTTCCACCACTCGTCATCCGACAAATGGCTCGATGTTTCACACATCACCATTTTCTTTATGTTAGTGATATTAAAATATTTTCATTATTGTATAGAACTCAAATATATATTCTAATTACAATATGATGAGTTTTCAGGAAGCTAGTCCGAAACTGTGATGAGATGGTTGAAAGGAAGAACTTGTGCGTGTTTCTGGACCCCGAGAAAGTGAGTGGTACGGCAGCGACATATTATCCGGATATGGCTATCGAGTACATGTGTTCTGCGATGCATTGTGCTAAGGCGGAGGAGAAGAAATTCATTCTCATGCCATACCACGAGGGGTTAGTTCTAATCTTAACTTATGTGTTGTTTATATTTTAATTAAAGAATTGTATAAAGGAATTAAAAGTTAAACATAAAAAAATGAAATCACACCATCAATCATAGCAAATACTCGTGTGACTTTTATATGCTAAAGTACTATAATTCTTCTCCTCGATCCAACAGCAAACATTGGTGCACGATTCTCATTGTGCCGTACTTAAGTGTGGGCATAATTATTGATTCTTGTAAGCCAAAAGGAAGGACCGCGGCTGCCAAGTGCAAAGTTATCTTGCCTTTTGTGAATAAGTAAGCAATAATAATTCTATAGGTTTGCATTTCTTTCAATCATATCAAATTATAAAATTGCTAATTACATTCACTCACTTTTGTAAGGGCTTTTGTGAAATATATTAAAGAGGGAGGATCAGATAGCACGGGCCCGGGCAAGAAAAGCAAGTTGAATTGGAAGTACATGTTGGTGAGCACACTTTATGAGTTAGAAATTTCATATCTTGTTAAAAAAATTATTGTCATTCTAACAAATGCCGCTAAATGTAAATTTCAGAGCCCGCAACAGAAGGAGGGTTGGGAATGCGCTTATTACACGATGATATTCATGTTTGACTTTGTCGAAAGAATACAATTCGAATTCCCAAAAGCGGTATGTACTTCATATGAATTTCCTATATAATAAGCAATTGATATCTACCTTTTCTGAAATACTAACTATTATCAAATTATAATTTTGTAGAATGTGACAAAGCAAGATCATTACACTTGGAATCAGATCGACGATGTGCAGTGCATGTGGGCAAGGTGGTTTGCCATGGAATTTTGTAATCCTCGATATGGATTTGCATAGATTAATTTGTAATAAAAATATGTTTCGAATGAATTTATTGCTATATGAATTTTGTATAAATTTAGTATATGAATTTCTTGCTAATTAATCTGTTTCGAATGAATATTTGTATTTCTGTTGAAAAAAATTGGCTAGCAAAGCTGGAGGCTAGCCCAAAAACAAAATATACAAAAAAAAAAAAGGTATTTATACACGGCTATTTAACAGTTGTCCGTGTGCAATACTAATCATACACGGTTTTTTTGTTAAAAATCCGTGTATGATAGCCTTGCTGGAGGCGTAATACAAAAAATCTAAAACTATTTGTACACGGATATTTACCAAAAGTCCGTGTATAATAGCTAAGAGAGCTACACGGACTTTTAATACAAAGCCGTGTAGAAAGAGGAATCGTACACGGTTATTTAGTTGATATCCGTGTAGCTCGCTAGGTCTTTGTACACGGTTAATTAGGGAATATCCGTGTAGAAATCATCATAATCACACACGGTCAAATATCCGTGTGTAGTTCCTGACCTATTCATACACCCTGGCTTTAAACACAGCAGGAAATCCGTGTAGCTCTTCCATTAATGTCCGTGTGTAATCTGTTTTCCTGTAGTAGTGATGATGTCAGAATAAAGCAAACAATAATTTCAAATTAGCATAATTTGCAAAACCAAAAGAATACGAGGTACTTACCATATGTAGATTGCACTTGAAATGTAACTCCAGAGATTAATATTTGTAATCTTCTGGAGTAAAGTTGTCATCCCCTTCAAGGAAGCTTCAATTTCAAAATCTCTAAAATTGATGTTGAGGAAGGGTAAAGAGGTCCACATGTGCTCTCACCTCTTTTTGGTAGCACGCACGTCTGCACCACCTCCAAGGTCACGGGCAGCCCTAAGATGACAAGAAGTATTGGATCAGACAAATTGTTGATGAAGTCACATTTTCTCTACATTGTTTGGGACTGTGGATGAAAGAAACTCTTTGTTTTTAGAACATATCAATGAAGAGTTGAGTGAAACTAAATATTGGATTGGAAACCCTAAGAGAGAGAGAGTGAAGGGGGAGGAAAGAAATGAAGAAGGAGAAAAGATTGAGAAATTAAGAGGTATATATAATTAGATGTGGAGCTGCAGAGAATTAAAGACGATAATTGATTGGGCCATGTTCCCAAGGCTCTCAACCTACCTCTCATGGGCCATGAAATAACCGAAATTCAGACCTCCTTGAGAGGCCAACCCAAGATCAATATGAAAAGCCCGAGGTCCATCAAATAATATGGGCTAACTCGGGATTCGGACTTCCCTGAGAGTCCAACCCGGGATTAATATGAAAAGCCTAGGGACCATCAAGACAAGGCCTAACTCAGCATACGCTGCCTTTCTACGGGATAACTGCTATTACGATTTACATAACCGCCTAAGTCCCCATAACTGCACAGTATAGTGGTTTTGCACAGCCTATATAAGGCAAGAAGGCTCATTAAACATGGGTCAAAATTCTAACTAAGATAGATATCGCATAGGTCAGAGTCTGAATATCTCCAAACCTCCCTGAGTTCTAAACTCAATTCTCATCTCATCCAGCCACCCTGAGGAAGGACGAGCCCAACCCATAAATCTATTTTCCCATATGGCCTACTCTTCCCGAGATAGAACGTATCAACCACCGTTGAGATCACGTCAGTTGCATAATGCAATAGTGACCACCTTACGGGGTAAGGAAGCATTACCCTACGACAGTCCCCCCGCAACTATATGACGTTAAGTTGAAGTAAAGAAAAAGGGAAAGCATACACTCACAACTCGCTTAATCGAGATACCAACTCAACGAAATTGACAATAGCAAAGCAATTATGACCTAAGATACAAAAGAAAATCACATCCCGGAGTACAAAACACAGATGATGGAACCATAAAAGTGTAAAGAAAACACAAAAACAATATAGGAAGAAAATATATTTAATTATCTATCCCCACATCTCGGGGATGAGAAAATACTACAACCATTATGTTAAGCCCCCATATTCCGGGGATGCAAAAAAAAAATTACAAAAGTCTGCTAAACCCCCCACATCCCGGGGATACAAGTCAAACAGTTTAAAGCTCCCATCTCAGGAGCAGAATACTATAATATCATCTTCACCGGCAAGCTCCATCTAGCCTAGACAGTCCTACAAAAACAGGGACGATACGTTAAACACCCCGTTATAAATTCTGAAAATAATCACAAGGTACAAAACATACCTTTTACTGAGGAGTGGTTGGAAGGTTCTCTGGAGAAGTCTCGGAAGGGTTCTTGGGAGTCTCCACTTGGTGCGCTACCTCAAGGAGGGGTTGATCTTGGAGGGGCCTCCCTGAGGGAACTCCTTCTGACTGGCGTGGTCCCCAAGTTCCTTTTCTTCCATTTCTTCCTCTTTGCGCTCCTCCTCGCTCCCCTCCTCGAACTCATCCTCAGCAACATCGAGGTTGATAGGCCATTTCCCCCTCCCGTCAAACATCGTGCCATCCGAGTTCACGAGTTGATCCTTCTTCTCATCCTATTTGTAATCCGAGAGCTTCCTCACCCCGGCAACTTTTGTAGGAACGTCGTCAAACCCAGCGTGCTCAGGCTTAAAGGGGTAAATCTTGCCTATCTTTTGCAGTTCACGATACACTGTAAACTTCATTATGTTCAATCAAGCCAAGGGCGCGGCCTGGGTAAAAGCCTTACTCGCCAAAAAGCGATCGAGGACCACCTCGAAAGCATGCTGCGATTCGTCCCTCAGGCGAGAACTCTTGGCCTTCTCTTTCTTCAACTATTTGGAGCGCTCCACGAGTCCGGCAGTAAGGGCCTCCAATTTGTCAGCCCGGGCCATGAGTTCCGAGGAGCGGCTCTCGAGCTTCCAACTTGTAAGCCCTCTCGAGAACCGCCTTCTTGGTCATCTCCTTATCGGTGTCCACAAAGATCATGTTATGTTTCTTCTGGTCATAAGCATCCTTAAAATGACCAAAGAAGACACCGATGTTGTGAATTGTCGACATAACATGATTGACGGTGGCCTCGGGATGTTTCTCAAGTAATTTCTTCTGATAGGCTGTAGCAGTCGCCTTAAAAGTTTCTCGAGAATATCGATGATGGAATTTTGCCATCTCGTTCTCTGAGGCCTGCTTGGCAATGTACCCGGGGAGGTGGATATCGAGACTATTCGCAAAAACTGTAGCCAAGTTCGTCTTCTAGATGAGCCATGGTAGCTTTCTATTGGTCCGGGATCACGACCATCAAATACCGTTGCCACTCCGCCTGTCCCTGCTCTGAGATATCGGCCGCGGACAAGTTAGACGTTCCTTGCTCAACAACTGAGGAGACGACTATTGACCTATTTCCTGAGACGTGAACAATAGGGCCCGACTCGGTAAGCGTTATCTCGGGGGCCTTCCTGAGTTTCCTTCTTTCCTGCTTCCTTATTAGAGGCAGGACCCTTTCCCTTATCAGGAATTAGCAAGGGCTGTATCGAGATAGCAGGCGGATCCTTTCTCTTACGCGACTTCGGTGGCTTAAGATCGCTCGAGATACCTTTGCTGGAGGCCTCGGGGGAAGCAGGGGCCTTGGAAACAGAGCAGACCTTGGAACCAATAGGAGCCTTGGAAGTAGTAGCCTTGGGAGCAGCAGCGGAGTTGGGATCTCAGATTTGCTGTAAAAAATTAGTGCCATATATCCCTAATCTGCGATATAAGAAAAAAGAAAGTGATGAGTAAACTACCTTAAGAATGAAACGAATATTTATACGAGATAAAAAACTAACTTTTAACAAAATTAATAATCTTGGCAATGAGTCCTGCTCTTCCAAGTCAAGATCCTTGGGAGGTTCCTTGATTAGACTATTCCCTTTTGACAAAGGCCGTCATTCCTTCCGGATACCCTTCAAACAGGTCACGCTGTAAATATACATCCCTCTCAGACGGTGCCTAACCACACACACACATACCTTCTATCTCGCTTTCTCATGCTGTGAATTCTACTCAGTTCAAAATGCCTATAAAACGCCTCGCATTTAAAAACAAAAAACCCTTTGAAAAAGGCCAGGCGAGCAACCCACAACGAGTCCTCTTCTCATGAGAGAGATGGACGTTGCTCCACACCCTTTCTCAGTTTGACTTGGACTAGATGCTCAAGAAAGAGTCTCTCCGAGGATGCGACTTCCTAAATGATAAATTAGCATCTGATTCCATAATAACATCAGATACCGAGGTCGACATTGACCAGGTTTTCGACTCACCCGTCCAAAACTCTGAATCTCCCTAGCCAGAACTTCATTGGTGCAAATGCTGTAGCGAGAAATGACTCAAGGACGAGATGGCCATGTGCCAAGAGTGCTTTTACTGGTTTCACACTTGGCACGAAGAAAAATGAGGCGTTGTACGAAAGGGGCGTTTGGATCCTTGTTTCATCTTTTGGAAATGCGTGAACTGCAGATCAGCCTTTCACGGAAGACCTACACTAGATACGGCCACTCCTGCCGAACTTGAAGCTGATGCCCATTTCGAGGATTCGATAATGAGCTGTATGCCTAGCCAACCTTGCCTACCATTTCACGGACAGTCATGTCCTATTATAGAAAATGGATAAAATTTGCAAGACATGTGCCCATCTTCAAGGGAGATTCTCCTACTTTATTGTCTTTTGAATTTTCCTTTATATTTAGACATAGCGTTACCGATGTTATCTCTAATTTAGATCTTGATGTAACAATTTAAATTTGTCCAATATCATGTCTCTTTCCTATCTTCTTACAACTAACTGTAGGGCGCAGAAAGTTGCACAGCTGGTATGGAAGGTGTGTACATATGTATTTAAATGTCTCATGGTTCAATGCTCTCGATTGGTTAAAGAATATCGAACTTGAAACATTCATTTCTTTCTTTCTGCTATTCCTTCCGGTTCACCCTCGACAGACCTACGATTCATAATCAGTCCATCGAGAGAGTTTAATGATTGTGGGGACGTTTAACTCCCAGCGGGCGCAAGCCCCCGCTGTTAATTACATCAGATGACCCTTCCAAGCCATACTGAATACCTCGTTCATTCCAGGATTTGGAGCCTATTTGTCGTGAATTGAATAAAGGGGCTAAAAGGCAAAAAAAAAGGCAAACTCATGTACTTGGTCTTTTTGTTTAATTATCATTGTTTTTGGGTACTTTAATTAAACATGTGTGCATGAGATGCAAGGAGTATTAAAATACATTTATTATACATTTTTATTCATTTTTGAAATCTATTTGTATTTGAGAAAGTGTATTTACGCTCCATTTATGTTTCATTTAAAAGAAAGTGATTTAAAAATGAAGAAAAGTGGAGAAAAGAGCATTTTGGTCATTTAACATGTTATGTGGTGTCTAATTATGCTTGATTTTTATCTAGAAACATGGGGGATTTGATTTGGGTTCATTTGGAACTGGTTTGAGTTGATTTGGGTTTGAAATGAAGAAGTTATGGCCAATAAGGGCTGAAAAGGGCTTATTTGTGAGATTTAAAGTTTTCCAGGGACCTATTTGTAAAGATGAAAGGGCTGAGGTTTGTGGTTTGGGCTTTAGCAAGGTCTGAAATGGAAATTGGGCTTCCAGGGGCTCATTTGAAGAGATTTTAGACAACCAGGGGCTTATTTGCAAGTAATCAGGGACTATCTTGTGAAGAAGTTTTGTCGGAGGGGCCTTCTTGTGAAAAATCCTTCTTTTTATCATTTCTGGGCTTTGAGATTACAAGTTGGGCTTTGAGATTAGTGTTTGGGCCTTTAGGATATGTGCAGGAGGCTTTAGGATTCACATAGTGCTTCAGGATTTGTGCAAGTCAAAAGATTTGGATTATGAGCTTTGGGATGAGCTTTAGGATTCGTGCAGAAGTTTTGGAGTTTGTTCGGGTTTCGGTTTGTTCCGACATGTGGGCCCCTCTGGCAGGGAATTATTTATTCATTTGAGCTTCGGCGCCGAACCCTTGGATCTTTCCCTTGCATCAAGATTTGGATTTTGAATTTTATGTTTTGGCGCCGAGATCAAATGGTTCCTGGTGCTTTAAAATTTGCGCTTGACTTGATATGAACTGGGGTTTGAAACCCGAGTCTAGGGTTTGGCTTCCGGCGAGATTCCGGCCACGGCAAGGCCGAGGGGCGACACCATTAAGGTCGCCTTGGTCTTGTGAGTCCATTGGGTACACCGTCGGCGGTGGTTGATCACCAGAAGTGTCAGAACGGGGTGGGTCTTGGTATTTCGGTACCGGTTGAGGTTTTAATCGAATTTCATCGATTTTCTCACTTTCTTCTTCAATTGCTTGTTCATTTGGCATCGCTTGAGTGCAGGAGAGCTTCATGTTCATTCAATTTCGTATTTCATAGAGATTTGGGTGCTTTTCAAACTTCGAATTCTTGGTTTGGTACCGGGTTGGTATTAACATATGATATCCTGATTTGATGAGTGTATCTGGGGTTGAATTGTTGTAGTCTGAGCGTGTTTAGAATATTTTGGAGAGGTATCAAGCTTGAGAGGGGTTATTATTGGGTATGAATCTGATTTGGGTATGAACTCACTAATGGGTTTCGGGTTTGAGAAAGAAACATGAATTTCTCATGAATTTTATCAAGTAGACATGCATGATTTCATGCTATTCTTATAGCACAACATCTCAGGAATAGATGCATGAAGTTTGGGAATTTTATGCTTTTTATTTCCATTTTTGAGAGAAGCAAAAAACAGAGGGGTGTAAATGCAAATATGCATGCTGCAGTTTTCTCCTTTTCTGACATCCAACTTTGAAAATGGCTAGAAAATAGTAGAAAAATCAGAAAGGTGCAAAATTTGAGTCTAAATTGATTGTTTTTGTGTCCTCTATCTTTCTATTTAAACAGATTTTTGATTTGGTTTTTTGATCAGCCTGCACTGGCTGATCTGTACCAGCAGGTTATTTGGGCATTTTCTGTGCTTATGCTATTTTATTAAGCATGGTATTTTACCCTTAAAGGTTATGAGTGAACAATTGCATCAAGAAAGATCAAAGGGGTGCTAGCATCACAAGTGTCATTTGCTAGCAATTATGAAAATTATGCATATAGGTCCTTGATCATTTGCATATTCATGTAAAAGGATCTTTGAGCATCATGTCATGGGGATTGAAATTTCCCTCTTCTCATTTGCCCTCTCCTTTTAGTAATTATGCATCTAGGTCCTTTGAGAAGTAATAAAATTCATAATATGGAAGGAGATGTAGTAAAACATCAATCCTTCACATATTACTCATTTTATTCCTCTTTTATGCATTGAAGTCCTTTAAAAGTTCAAAATGGCATAATTAGGGAGATGTAGTTAAACATCAATCCCCATCATGCCAATAACTTAAATTCCCTTTTTCATTTTTTTATGCACTTTTAATTTGATTTTTATATTAAAAGAATTACATAAGAAATTGATATTCAACTTTGATATCTCTTCCTTTTATATTTCTTATAATATGAAAATACCACTTTTAATATCTATAATTCTATATATATTTATGTGATTATGTGTTTTGTTCTTTTTCTTTACAACATAAAATAAAGAAAAGAAGAACAAAAAGAAAGAAGAAGAAATAAAAGAAAAGAGGAGGTAGAAAAAGAAAAGAAAAAAATGTTAAATTTCGATATTTTTGTATTTATTTTTATAAAGATCACCAATAAGACAAGAAAGATGCAAATAAACACATTTTTATTATGTACATTTATATATATATTTTTTTTTGCTTTAAAAGGAAAGAAGATGCAAGAAAAAGGGAAGAAAGAAGGCATTTTCTTTATTGATCATCAAGCTATATATATTCCTTTTATTTTTCTTCATCCTATGATGAGTTATATAGCTCTCACATCCATGGTTTTGAGAGTAAAAAAAAAAAAGGAAAATAGAAGATGAGAACAAGGGCAAGCAAAGAACAAACAAGAAATCATCAAACAAAAATCCTTTTATTTCGATTAAAGTAGCATATATACAGATCACTGCTCAGTTTGAGCTTACATTTTTCCAGGTATTGATTACCTTTCTAAAAAGCTTGAAACTTTGAAACTTCTAACTTAAACTCTCTTTGAAAATGGAGGTTTCTCTCTTGATTCTTGCACAGAGGTTTTTCTGGAGAAGAAGATCTATCTTTCATTTGCATTTGAGGTGCCCTATATAAGGCAGGCATGGGCCTAGGGTTTAGGGTTCTGCTGAGGTGTCATTTGCTATGCTCATCAGGTGTTTGATGAAGGGTCTGGATTAATTTGTGCCTTTCATCCATGCATACAGGGCAATGCTTGATCAAATATACTCATACACCTCATCCATTATGTGCTGTAACCTTTAGAGCCCTTGGATTTTATCAGGTCATGAGAACCAGCATCCTAGCCCTTCATAAACCGGCTTGATATGGTAAGTTTTGAGAAACGTGCTCCTGCACCCTGGGAGGGTAATATTCCACTATTGGCTTCATCTAGGGAGAATGTAACACGTGTAGGGATGGACCACTGAGCAAATTACAGCTGTAGAGGGCGATTCACCTTGGCTTGGCGGTACACCGAACCTAAAATACTCCTCTCTTGACATTATTTGTTCTAGTATCCAGGAAAGGGCATGTGGCATCGTAATAGGCTGCTTAAGGTGCTCCAGGGTGTATTGTACCCCTGGCCGAACCAATTTTGTCATTTTTGAGTTGTACCCGAACTGAGCTACGCCATGCTCATGCGCAGAGCCAATTCAATGCATACCCGCCTCAATTATTATGGTAGGCAGCATCGCCTCATACTTAGAAAGGCCCTTGTAAGCCAATGAGCTCTAATTTTCACCAATTTGATCGAGTCACCCTTTTCTCCCTTTTTTTTTGCTTCTCGGGTTAGGCTTTAGCTCAATTGTGCTTCTATTAAACGAGAAGAGGACAGAGGGACATAGAAGGGAGAGACTCGGGTGAGGTTGAGGTAATGCTTCACTTGAATCCTTCTTCGTTTCTCTCAATTTTGAGATCCCGGTTCCGCATTTAGGACGAAGGCGAGAGGAGGAAGAAAGGGTCAGAGTTCGGGACCCACATGTCAGCCTCCCTTCTTCATCCCTTTCTTTTCTTTAAACATGATGTTTTATTTGATTGCACCCGGTGTTTAATACACCATACTTTGAACTCAAGGCGGTGCATGGAACACCAAGAGTACGCAGGCTGAAGGGGTCAAGGCGCTTCTATTTAAATCCCAGCGCCTTCCCCTTTGTTTTGCCTGAACTTGGCGCAGGGTGAATCATACGGCTGCCTACTCGGTGCATGGGGTTCAACGTCCCTGCTCCGGGTCTGTCCATATTGGATGTTTAGCGAAATCGGCCATCAGTCACTGACTTGTGGGCCCTCTTTCCTTAATGTTTGTTATGCGGCTCCAGATTGCACTCAGAACCACTTAAAACATAGTTTTGCTAGGTGTTACCATGATTTTGCACCCAGAATGCTACCCATGCATTGTTTAATTCTTGAAGAATTAATTACTTTACATTTTGTGCACATCAGAACTCAAAGTTTTACGTGTAGATTTCTCCAGAATTTTACTATGCTGTTGTGCGATTTTTGATACCTCACAAGCATATTTAATCATCCTAAAGATAGTTATCTATATAGCCTTGAGTCTTGAGTAGCAACTTTTTAGGGTCAAACAAATGCCCCCCACCTGGGTGAGGTGTGAAGACCTTAGGATTGAACAGCTTAGCCAGGTGCCCCCAGTGTTCCTTTTGAACTTTATAGAATTCTTCCTGAGTTGCTTTTCTTGTATGAATCTCAGGTATTTGAACTCCATATTGGGTATTGAGCTCGGAAGCGGGTCTAATCATCTTCTTCGATCTCTACTTCAAAAGGTACGTTATCTTTGTCTCATCTTGCTAATACTTGCATGGTTGGGTGAGGGCTGAATGTGTGTTCTTCGGGGTTTGTCTGAGCAATCGGTCCCTTGCTCATACATTGGGGGCTTCAGATAGTGACTGTACTCCAAACTCACATTCATTGGGGAATTTCATCTCTGATCTAGTACGGGAACCATGCTGGTAACTTGCAAAATCGAGAGTTTAGATAAAACGGCCTTCCGGTTGTATGCATAATCTCGGGTTTTGATCCAGTTTGTCTCGTGTGCTTCTCTTTGGGGCCTTTGACTAACCAGGGTTGGCTTTAGCTGTATCTCGGGGTCTTCTTGGCATTTCAGGTTGGGATTTGGTTTTGGTTGTAGTTTAAAGTCTCCTCGGACTGTTGGCGTAGTTTAAAGTCTTCTTAGACTATTGGTGTAGCTTAAAGTCGTTTCGGACCATGCTTGGTTGGGATTTGGTTTTGGCTCGTGGTTTAAGGTCTTTTCGGACCATTGGTGTAGTTTAAAGTCTTTTCGGACCATTGGTGTAGTTTAAGGTCTTTTCGGACCATTGGGGTAGTTTAAGGTCATTTCGGACCGTTGGGGTAGTTTAAGGTCTTTTCGGACCATGCTTGGTTGGGATTTGGTTTTGGCTCGTAGTTTAAGGTCTTTTCGGACCATTGGTGTAGTTTAAGGTCTTTTCGGACCATTCTTTCGGTTATTCTAAGCTCTGAATTAACATATTTCTATGCTTCTTTGCAGGTGTTCAAAGCCTAGGTGAGTATTGAAGCTTGGAAGCTGGTTTTGATCATTGTTTTCAGTCATGTCTCGTAACCGAGTTACACCTTTCCTTACTTCTCACACACTTGCACTTATATGGTAGGGGTGTGTTGCCCTTAATTCTTTGACCAAACGGTCGGAATTTGCTTAAATTTTCATTGGGTTGTTACTGAGTAAGGGATTCATCAGGTGTCGGTGAGGTAGTATGGTTTGGCAAAGTCTGATGGAATTTTGTTTTTTGTTGCAGGGGTACCTTTTACTCGGTACGAGTCTATGCCGGCTTCTGCTTTCTCTATGGGCCAGCGCCTCCAGGATGACCCGGATGATTGGACGCCAGATACTTTCCTCACTGCAGGGACCGCTGCCAGGTTCAAGCGATCTTTGAGCGTGTCACACCTTCGAGAGGTACGTGGCTTACGCTTGCATCCTTTTACCAGGGATCGGGCTCCTCATCCCTTACATTTGCCTGTCACTGAGATGTTAGGTCGGCAGACGGTGCCTTGGGCATCTGCTGATTTCATACCCGGGAGCCTTGTGCGGATGCCCTTTTTGGTTGATTGGGTGAGGGTCATCTTACAGAACGAGGTTGATGCTTTGAACAAGGTGGGGATTTATGAGGCGATATTTCTCTCCCTTTTTGAGTACACTTGGGATTCCTTCTTTTTCCAGAGTATGGTGGAGCGATGGAACTATGTTTCCAACACTGTTGTTCTGGAGGATCGTGAGCTCACCATATCTCCTGCAGAGATGCGTCACTTGACAGGTTTACCTGTTTTTGGTATACCTTATGACGAGTATCTCCCTTTAAGGGGGACTTTTTCTGAGCTTCTGCCAGACGGTAGTCGGCGTCATCCCATATCTCTCCAGCGGGTTTTTGACGTCTACCATGAGCTTTCTTATGCTGGGGAGGTAGATTTTAGGAGATGGATCGCGTATTTCAGTGATGCGATTCGTTATCCTGTTCATGTTTTTGCGCATCCCTATGATCCATTTGGTACAGGCAGGGAGGAGATATTTCATACTGATGAGAGATTCACTCCAGTCAGCGCCTCTCGCGAGAGGTTGGGTGCTGAGGCCTACCTGACTGCATTTCTGGGTTGGTGGTTGTGTTGCTTTGTGATCCCTAGTCAGCCGGCGGGTGTTATTCGACCAGATTGTTTTATCATGGCAAACAATTTGGCGAGAGGAGAGGCAGTTTCTTTGGCTATTCCCGCATTGGCCAATGTTTTCAGGTGTATGAGGGTCTTATCAACTTCAAAGGATCCTTCGCATTGTGATGAGGTGGTTCCTTTTCATTTCTTGATGGGTTGGGCTCACATTTATTGGCCCGGTTTGTACACTCCCTCGATGAGTGAGAGGATGAGGGCTGATTTACCTCTTTTAGCAGGGATCGCAGGAGTTAGACATACTCCTTTGACCCCTAGGCTGGCTCGTGACTACTTCTTGCACAGCAGGGGTTTTCTTAGATCACTAGAGAGTTGGGCGACTTTCCGTCGCAACCCTAGGTGTGAAGATTTGGAGCTTTTGGATAAGGTTTGGAGCGAGAAGTGCCCTGAGGGTTTAAAGAGAGGTTTCAGGAGGTTGGATTTTCTGGTTAGTCTCAGGCATGGGCTCCTACCTCTTCGTTTGGGTGATCGAGTCATATTGGAGCCTTACATGCCCCATCGTTGTGCACGCCAGTTTGGGTTTGATCAGGACATCCTTGCCATGGTTTGGACTGGCAGTCTCATGGCAGCTGATTTAGTTGGGGCTGCACGGTGCTGGGAGTCCATTCTTCGCACTGACACTCGTGTGAGGTTCACTATACCTTCTACTTCGAGAGTTGGTGTATTCAGCGCTGCTTATCAGAAATGGTTTTACGACATGGTTCAGTCGTGCCAGGTCCCTGATAAGGATTTGGTTTTAGAGATGGTTTGCACTAGGAGGAAGAGCCTTTTGAAAAGGCGTTAGGTCCTTTTCCTAGAGAGAGCCCCTGACCTTCAAAGTTGTGATAGTCGCCTTTCTCCTCCTGGCGTTGACTCTTCTGCTACATCTAGGGCAGGTATGACACATTTTTATTTTCTTGAATTCGCATATGGGTTTTGCGTACATATTAATCTTGCTTTTCTCCTTTTTCTACAGTGGCTTCTTCCATGCCCGAGCAGGTAGTCAGGTGTGACGTGCCAGCCCGAGTTTTCTTGAGGCCTGATTCCGGGCCCAAGAGATGCAACAGGAAGCAGAAGAAGAGAAGAAAGGAGGAGCTCCCTTCAGTCCAGATGACTGGTCATTCAGGTACAATTATTTTCTTCGAACCCCCTTTTCCATTATCCCTTTTCTTGACTTGCAGATTTTGTGTATTCAGCCCATTCCTTTATTATTCACAGGGCCAGACTTAGTCACAGCAGGCTCATCTAGCATTGGAGCAGGAGGGGTTCTCGACTGCCCCCATGATGTTCCTGTGGTTGTGGAGCCATGTTCAACCATTGTGCCTTACGTGCCTTCTGCTTTTAGGCACTTTCATTTAGGGTAGACTTTACTTTTGTATGGTTTGTGAGAGGGTGCTTTCGAGCTCACTCTTTGTATGTGTATTTTGGTTTTGGTTGATTATGCTTGATATACGTATTTGCGGTCGATATTTGCTTTTGTAGTTTTTCTCATTCTCCTTTTTGGTTGATTTATTCGAATCTTCTCTAACCGGGTTCTAAGCAATTAAATGAATTCGTCTAAATCGGTTTTCTTTCTCATTCTCCTTCTTTCTCTTTTTGTCTACGAGTTCTTCAAGCCTTCTCCAATCGGGTTCTAAGCGATTAAATAAGCTTGCTTAACTCGGTTTTTCTCCTGAACCTTTCAAGTTTTCTCTAATCGGGTTCTAAGCGACCAGATATACTTGTAAAGTCAGGGCTCAATCCTGAATCTTCTGAATCTCCCCCATCGGGCTCTAAGCGACAAGACATCTTCATTGGACTCAAGCTGTACCTCAAGCCCTCTGCGTCTATTCAATCGGGTTCTAAGCGATCAAACGTCTTCAGTTGGCTTAGGTTTGGTTTTCTATTTTCATGATTCATGCGCCGCTCCTACAAAAAGGCTACCGGCGATATGGAGACCCGTTAAGGTCGAACATTCATTCATGCTACCCCCACAAAAAAGGCTACCCCAGCATGTATGACTACGTAAAAACCGTCCCACTTAAGGGTAACACCGGTCATACGGGACCCGTTAAGGTCGAACATTCATTCATGCTGCCCCCACAAAAAAGGCTACCCCAGCATGTATGACTACGTAAAAACCGTCCCACTTAAGGGTAACATCGGTCATACGGGACCCGTTAAGGTCAAATCTTCATTCATGCTGCCCCCACAAAAAAGGCTACCCCAGCATGTATGACTACGTAAAAACCGTCCCACTTAAGGGTGACATCGGTCATACGGGACCCGTTAAGGTCTGATTCTCACACACGCTGCACCCACAAAAGGGCTACCCGAGCATGTGTGACTATGTAAAACCGTTCTGCTCAGAGGCTTCATTGGTCATACGGAACCCGTTAAGGTCGAATCTTCATTCATGCTGCCCCCACAAAAAAGGCTACCCCAGCATGTATGACTACGTAAAAACCGTCCCACTTAAGGGTAACACCGGTCATACGGGACCCGTTAAGGTCGAACATTCATTCATGCTGCCCCCACAAAAGAGGCTACCCCAGCATGTATGACTTTGTAGAACCGTTCTGCTCAGAGGCTTCATTGGTCATACGGAACCCGTTAAGGTTAGATGTTTATGCATCTCCATGAGATTGATGCGACATAGTGAAGCGACGCTTCTCTTATGAGTGAAGCTTAGCTTGCTTGTTATAGGTTTCATTCTAGTGCTTGAAAGGTATTCTCTGGTTTTGGGTTCAGCTGTCACCCGTGGGACGTATATCAACAGGGTATGCCAAATTATGCTTGGGTCTTAGGGTATTCGCTTGTCATTCATGGGATTTTGGGGTGTTTACTCGCCAAATTATGGGCGTTAGTCTTTGGAGTCAAGGGTTCTTGTTCTTAAACTCTAGTTTGGATTGTGGCCCGTGGGGCATTGGTCTATAAGTATATCATTCATGGGTGTTGACTTGGCTCGAGGCTTGCTTCTGCAGAGGTTGGTTTGGTGAGAACCCGATTAGGGTTATTGCCTTTGGGCTCTCAGTTTCTCTTATTTTGGGCCATAATAATTGTTTTAGTGCTCACGTGGCCTAGGCACAACATCAAAGCCTTATTTTGTTCGGCACAAATATATAAAGCCTGCTCGTCGTTTTAGATAACTGGCTAGACGAGCGTACCAGTGACAATTGTTTTAAGGGCACAATCTTGACAAAGCCCATTTTGTGCTTGAGGCTTTCTTTGTGGGCCTTACATCTCTCCACTCTTTTTATATTGTGGTGGGATTTAGGTGCATGCATGCACTTGTTTCGGGGTGGCGTCTTCACTCCTCTCGTGTCTTCTTGAATAGCCTATGTGGCATCAATCCTTAGGCAAGGGTATCGCGGAAAATGCGAACACCATTGTTTTGAAAATTTTGTTTAAAAAGGGATTTTGTGCCTTCAGAATTTAAATAGTCTAAACGACCACTTTCTTTAATCTTTTGATTTTATTTGAGATATCATCATTAGGCACTCCATTGTTTAAAGGACAATGAAGAAACCTTGTCTCTCCTTTTTTCAAACTGGGAGGAAAGACAAAACCAGTGATAGTTGTTTCAAATGGGCACAACACCAAAGCCCATATTTTGTTCAAAGTACAAAATATAAAACTTGTTTGTCCATATTCAGAACTGGCTGGACAAACTTTGTCAGTGTTAATTGTTTAAGGGTACAAACTTAACAAAACCCACTTTGTGGCGAGAGGCCTTTATGGATTTTGTGGATAGTTGGGGGACCTTACTTTTCACTCGAGATAATTTCACTCACGCCACGATTTGGCCCTTTTTATTCATGGAGGTTTTCGATTAGGTATTTTTATTGGGATATTTTATTCGTGGATATTAGATTTTAGGCTTATTGGACTTTTGGGTATTTGTGAAATTTCATTTGGAATGTTTTATTTGTGGATCCTAGAATTTGGGTTTTATTGGAGCTTTAGATATTTGTGGGGGTTTTTTTTTTATTTAAGTTTTGGAGATCGTGAAGTAGAATTTGAGGAGGAGATCTCGTGGGACTCTCGTTCCATGCGAACATACATACAAGCATTTAAACATAAACGCGTCATCATCAAGCAAATATAAGTATTGTCCATGAGAAAGGGAAATCAACTCCTAAAAACATTTAACATAAAACGGCTTGTTGCCCTCATTTAGTAAGGAGCGGCTTTGGGCCCCACATGTTTGGCGGGCCTCCTGTCCTTGCCCGATGTGGTTGGTTCAGAGGGTAGTGACAGACTAGGTGACTCAGAAGATTTTGGCTTCTCTGGCGCTGACGGTGGAAGAGGAGGTTTGCTGACGGAGCTTTCTGCATCATCAGGCGGAGGCATGTCTCCATTATTCTCATCCCAACCTTCGACTTCCACGTCCACAATTTTGCGGATGGGATCAACGGTTAGTCGCAACTGATGCGGGATGGTATTGGGTGGCCCGCAAGCGATCAGGAGCCTAAGCGTGCTATAGTTGTTGTTGGAGAAATATGGGGCGATCCTAAGAGGATACCCGAATCCTGCCACCAAAGTATGAATATCAGCAGAATTCCATAAGTGTAGAGGTACCTTGCGGAGT
Organism: Carex parvula; assembly: GCA_025461045.1. Taxonomy (NCBI): domain Eukaryota; kingdom Viridiplantae; phylum Streptophyta; class Magnoliopsida; order Poales; family Cyperaceae; genus Carex; species Carex parvula. The sequence continues at coordinate 95,299 of JAJGRW010003267.1, forward strand.
TTTATGCGCGCGCGGTAATTGAGGGGGTTGTCATAGCCTCCTTGGCTAGAAGTCCATCCTATCATTCGGATATCGGTGGGAATGACGCCGGGGACGTCGGCTTCTAAGGTGAGTGAACCCAACGAAAGGACACCCCTTTTTATGTCATCGCTTGGGCATATGAGTATGTAATCGGCCTCGATTTTGTCGACTTCTTCGATGATCAGGCTTGAGAACTCGCAGTTGAGTTGGTTTGAGAAATAGTGACCGAGGCGGTATTTGGTGTACTCGGTTTTCCTTCCTCCAGTGACATAGATGAAGATGGATCGCCATAACCATCGGCTTTCTTGCGGCAGTGCGTCCTTGTTGGAGAAGTTGACGGCGAGGGAACCTGGGCCTGGATATAGGCCATATCCCATTCTCACCGTCGGTGTGAGCGCCATGGTCTCCCAGTTGCGGGGAATTGTTCTTTGAGCAGCCATTAGCGTAGAGTCTGATTAAGGTAGAGGGAGTTGGTGATTCAAAGATGTCGACCTCTTTCAGGGGTGGGGTATATATATCATTCCCCTTTCGGGCGCAGCGATGCCCGACGTATCCCTTCAATGCGCATTATTGTCTTCATCATGGTTATAGTGGGGTGGTTTTACAAGTGACGGTTTACGAGCCACTTTCATCTTCTTGGCAGGAGTCGCTTGGTGTATCGCTCTCTTGGTAGGGCTTCAGATAACGACCGCTAATTGATTTAACGGGCTCTCCGTTTTCATTGTCTATCAGCCTGTATCGGTATCCTTCGAAGACTCGATCCACCAAATATGGGCCCCATAATCTGATTGATTGCGATCTTGTTGTTTCTTTGACAACCCACACAAGCTGCCCTTTCTTATATTCATCCGACGGGCCAAGCATGTGAATTGTTTCTTGTCTTGCTTCGACATTGGTTCTTGCCGTTCGCGGCATATGGACTTCGTCCCGTTCTTGCTTTGAAGCGCTTTCGACATTCCTTGAAATTCGATCGGGCTTTACAGCTTGATCCTTGAATTCCTTTACTGCCCTTATCTCCCTTTGCACTTGTTGATAAATGCACTTCGGGCATTCATAGACATCGAATCGAGAATCATTATGGTTGGTTATGGCTGCCTTTGGGCTCGTGCATGAAGGGTGGTGACTATTGCCACACTCTTTGCATTCAAACATGTCCCATGAATTTCCCTTTTGGTCGCAGATGCCGCAATGGGTTATGTATCCAAACTCGAATTCTTCTTGTTCGGGACAGATTTCTACCATGTAACATGTAGCATTTGTGCCAGAGTCGCTTGAATCACCATCCTTAGGTTTCCTTGATGATCCACGCTTTGAATGAGATTTGGAACTTTCGCCTTTCCTTTTGGAAGTTTGCTTGGCTTTTTCCTTCTTCTTTTGTTTCTCATTTTCTATGATACACTTACAGGAGGTACAAAACCAATTGAAGAATCTTTTATCATATCCAGAATTTATCTTTCTTCCGATGGCGCATTTGGTACATGAGTACCTAGTGCATCGGTCGCAATTGAACATGATGTAATAATCGTCTACTTCATCGCAATTCATGCATTTGCCTTGCTTTGTGTGGCCATTGCTACTATGATCCTCCTTTTCTTGAGGTTAATCATATTCTGAGTCGGTGGGCCTCTGAGAGGCCATATAGCACTCAGCTTCTTGTTCTTCTTCTGAATTTCCTTCATTTTGAATTCTCTGACTTTGGGTTTGACTCTGCATCCCAGGTGCTTGGTATTCTCGAAGATATTTCCCTTTAATAGGTGGCGCGAATCTGTTTCCATTGCTTTCTCGCAACCTATAGGTGTCTCGCCCCAAGGCTTGCTCAACAATGTAGGGTCCTTCCCATTCAATTCGAGCATGACCGTCTTTGGATGGATGAGACTGGCTGAGCATGGATACCATGTCCCCTACTTCGAATTGTGAAGGTACTTCGTTTTTGGGGATAGACTTCATCTTTTGCTTCCATTTTCCTTTGTTGGGAATCGGCGCACGAACCCCTTCTTGTCTTTTGTTTTCTAGAAGGTCCTTGAAGACCCAGCAGTCATCGATGGTGTGACCAAGGATACGGTGATATGGGCAGAAATCAGGTTCGTTGACCCTACTCGCTTGTTCAGGGCGTTTGCATACTGGCAGGTTGAAACCCTTTTGCATCATTAGGTCGAATGCTTTAGCAACTTTATCTCGCCCAAACGAGTATGTTTTGTTCTTAAGTTCTGCCAATGTACTCCTTTCTTTTGGCATTACTGGAACGGGTTTTTTCGATTCAAAGATTGTGTTTGCCGAATCCGTACGGGTTTGTCCCTTTGTGGATTGGAATTTCAAGTAATCCTTTAGGAGTTGAGCCAGTAGGCCTTCAAGTGGAAAAGACTCAGGTGCGGGTGCTGGGGACAGTGATTCTATTTTTCCTTCGTCTTCCCTTGGTTCTGATACCCATTTACCTTTAAAGCAACGCAGGCAGCTCCATCTTGGAGTTTCATCACTACCTTGGGGATGTTCCCTAAATCTTGTGCAAGGGGGATGGCACATGGCCCCACACTCGGCACATGAAGTCATTGCTGTGGCCTCTCCTGGTCTATCGCATACACTATACACGACAAACGATAACCGATCATCTCCAGCTTCTATTACATGACATGAAGCTTTGGCGGTTCTTTGGTTATTGTTTGGTTGTTGTTGTTTAGGCTCAGAATGCACATCCAAACCTTTCATTTGTCTCAACAGGTCTTGGAAGGAGCGCATTTTGGTCGGGTTTGGTTCAGGTTGCTTTGGCGAGGTGTTAGTGAAGGAATTTCTCCCTCGACCTCTTCCACGGCCTCTGCCACGACCGCTTCTTAAAGCCGCTTCTAAATTAGCATGGGCAGCTTTCCTTTGGAATCGTCTTAGATCACAAGTCGGCGACTCATTATCGCTGCCGCTATCGCTGAAGTATTGTATAGGGCGACATTTGGAGTCGTCATATTCATAATCAGATTCTTCATACCCGAGCCCTCGAGTATTTCTTGGCTTTCCATTCGGTCCTATGATTGTAGGATTACGGTGAGTCAATATCCGATCGAATTGCTTTGTCATCGCGTAGGTCGGAGACATGGGGCTCATGTTTGCAAGAATCCTAGTTAAGCTTTTGGGACAATATGGTAGAATAGGTACTTCTATCCTGTCGGACATGGTTTCGTCTTCAGAAGGCCACTCATCGTTGTTCAGTACCAAAGGCCGACTTCTTCCGTCGGACGCTCTATAGAATACAATAGGCTTGTGCCTAAAGATTCCTTCTTCGGTGATCTCTTCTTTAGGTGGTACTATGAACATTACCATCTCTTGGATTTGGTTCACTTCCCTTGGTGTGAGCTCCTTGTGATGGTTCTCAGGTATCCTTTCAATCATTAACGAGGATTGACTTGTTTCTCCCTCGTCTTCTGAGGGCATTACGTATGATGGGAGTATCCTAGCTTCATCGGCCTCTTCCCCTGACGAAGAGTCAGTATCGGCTCCATACAGCTTTATTTTCTCACCTCTTTGTTTCTTTGAACATTCTCCTTTTAGAGCAGGTTTATCGAAGAAGTATTTGGCATCTTTTAGCCCTATTTCATGCACTTCGAACGGCTTGATTTCTCCATTGATTTGTTTGACTTCACCATTCTTTACGTACTTTACACATTGATGCAAAGTTGACGGGACGGCATTGTTATTATGTAGCCATGGCCGACCTATCAATGCGTTGTATGTGGTTTTTGCGTCGATGATATAGAATTTCATCCATTCTTGGATACCACCAATATCAAAAGGCAAGCTAACTGCCCCCATGGATTGCTCCGTTTTGTGGTTGAACCCATGTATAGTGATCTTATCCTTGGTGTGGAACTTGGCACTCAACGTGAGACGGTCCAATGTTCGCTTAGGCATTAAATTAATTGAGGAGCCTGGATCGATTAGCATACGGGTTACCTTTTGGCCATCACACTCACCAGTGAGAAAGAGTGGTCTATTGTGATCAGACGTGCCTATGAGCAAATCGTCGCCGCTGAAGGTGATGGTTGGGTTTTTGTTGTCTATTAGCGCTACCTCTTGTATTTTCTTTCCGGCGAAGTGAGCTTGAAACTCTTCAGGGTTTTGGAGCGCATATATGAGCACTTCTCTCACTTCAGCGGACATCATCAAGATATCAAATACGCTGATTGCGGCTGGTATTCTCCTAAGCTGTGCGAGGATATTGTAATCTTGCACCATGTATTTCTTAGGCATTGGTTCATCTTGTACCGTGGGTTCTTTCCCTTTTGCTTTGGCTTTCGACCTTCCAACTTCATCTTCTTGTGGTGGCTGGCGCTCAGGGATATATGTACCCGAGCGGAGCACTGCTTGGCAATCAGATTTCTTGGTTTTGACAAAGATGACTTCGCCATCATCTGAGTCACTTGAGGAGCTTCCTCCATAGACAACCACATTGCACATCTCATGGTCATCATTATTGTTTTCACCTTCTTGAGGAGCTTTGCTCGTTTCTCCTTTCTCAGCCTTGAGGCCCAACATTAAGGCCAATACATCTTCTGTTAAGAAGTCTAGGAGAGTCAACGGTAGCGGGGTACCTTGTTTATGATTCTCTAGCGTTTGTATGTGCTTTTGAATTTCAGAAGGTGTAGGCAACTCTATGGGTTTGGGCAACTTCTTGCCCTTTTGGCTTCCATTCTTGTTAGGTTTGCGGTGGATGACCCGTCTTGGGGGCCTTGGCACCATGGGGTTTAAATTGTTATCCCATTTGACTTGAGGCTCTTTCAGGAGTTGTCTCAGCAACTTTTTAGTTTTCTTGGAGAAGTGGAACTCCCATGCTTCATTTGTGGGACTTTCCAATCTCCTTTCTTCAATCACCTCATCATGAGAGACAACATTAACTTGTTCGTGAGGTGCGGGTTGTTGCACAGCACTCGGTGCTAACTGCAAGCGGCCCTCTCGAATTCTTCTTTCTATCAAGTCTTTAAAGACCCAACAGTCTTCTATTTTATGGCCTACCACCCTATGATATGGGCAATAGTTGGGGTGATCAACCTTATCTGCCTGATCGGGACGCTTGCTTGGAGGCAATTCCATACCATCTTCCAAGGCTTGTCTAAATATCTTCGTTGTTTTCTCCCTCTTGAAGGAGTATTTCTTGCTTTTTTGTTCTTCCAATGACTTGGGGTAACGACTATTTTGGTTATCGCGAGGGACTGGCTGAGCGGGTTGGCTATCAACTTGCCTCGCCTCTTCATCAGAAGAGTCAGAATCCCTGCTTTCGGCTTGGCTGGTTTTGTTAGCTTTGACAGCGTATATGGTCTTTGATTCTTTCTTCCTTGGGAAGTCTCTTTTTGGTTTAAAGGAAGTAGATGACTTCTCTTCTATGTCCGTTTGCCCCAATCTAGATACGGTATCTACCAGATCTTGATAACTGTTGGGGTTGGCAACGATTAACATTTCTCTCATTTTGCCGGATGTACTTCTTATGAGCAAATCAACTGCCTCCCTTTCGGGTATAGGATGGCTTGACTTGTTGCTCATATTTCTCCAGCGATTGATATATGCCAGAAGAGTTTCGTTTGGCTCTTGCTTGGCCCATGCTAAATCGGCAAGTCTTATTGGACTGCTCGCAGTGGCGAACCTATTTATGAAGGCACGCGCCATTTGGTCCCAGGATCTTATACTCCCCGGTTTAAGAGAGCAATACCATTGGAACGCTGGTCCTGAAAGACTTCTAGCGAATTGGTGACAGAGGAATGCTTCCTCTCTTGAGGAGTCTCCACATTGAATCATGAAGTGGCTGACGTGTTGTTCTGGTCCCGTCTCATCTGTTCCACTTCCTGAAAACTTGGAGAATAAAGGAACGGTGTACGTTGGGGGGTATTTTGGTATATCGAATTCGGGAGGGTATGGTTTCCCTATTCGCAATGCTGTCTGTTTTGGGGCAATCCTCATTTCTTGTAACTGACGGCTGATCATTTCTTGGACATCGACCGCAGTAAAGATTGGGGAGGTTTCTCGCCTTTCATCTTCCCAATGCACCCTACGTCTTTCTTGGGGGTTTGGTCTTTCTATCCTTTCAAGCCCGTTCACAGGGTTAGACCGACTTGACGTCTCCCCTCTTTCGAGTTCAGAGCCGGCTAGTCCTTTTTCTCGGATTTCAGCTACCAACCTTTGTTCCCTTTCGTGAGCTTGATGCACTTCAGCCTTAAGATTTTGTATTTCAGCTTGCATTTGGTTGAAGGCGGACAACATTTGTTCTTGCGTTTGTGCACCGGTTTGGCTTTCATCAGCACACGGAGAGGTTGCCAAGACGGTATAGAAGTTACCTAGCGCGGGCCCATCCATGTGACCTATATCTGAGCCACTTGCGTTCTTGGGCTTGGCATTTATGGGAGGAAGGCATGCTGCATCAGACTCTTCCTCGTCTTCACTTGGATTTTCGATGATGGGGTCTTTCCCCTTTTTTACCATGCATACGGTGGGGTTGAAGGGTTCGACAAGATAGTCATCTCCTCTTCGAGGTCTTCATTAGTGGTTATCATGAAGACTGCCACCTCTTCTTCCTGTTTTGGGCGTGTTTCAATGACCTTTCGTTTCTTTTGAGTGGCATTTGGCGCCACTATTGTCAAGCTTCCAGTGTTGGAGAGGTGCGGATATATTTGTGCCCCCAGTCTATCATGTACGCTGGCCGGTCTTCTCAGAATTTGAGGGGTTCGATTTGATCCCTCGTTGTTTGAGCTTTGAGAGGTGCTTGCACGCATCTCTCGGCGGAGTTTTGGTTTCAGAGAGGCACCGTGAGGTGCCCCCAGCTTTGGGGCTGAGAATATGAGTTTTGGTTTTGGGAGGAAGGCACTGTCATGTGCCTTGGGTTTTGAGGCTGGGAATGTCAGCCTCAATTTGGTCGAGGGTTGGGCATCATTAGGTGCCCCCAGCTTTTGGGCTGGAAACGTCAATCTTGACTTGACGGGAGTGGGTGTAAAGGTTTCTTGCGCAGGATGTACGTAGTATCGACTCCTGCTTTGCTTCAACATGCGAAGCTGTTTGTGGGCCTTGTGAATGGCCATAGCAGTGTCATCAACCATTTGGCGGTTGGTGTTCATCCTTTTAGGTTTATGGATGAACGAGACGGTTTGAGGGACTTCTCCCGCTGCACGTATGTGCGCAGTAGAAGAATTCCTCCTCACTATCCTCAGTGGGGAGAATGGGTTGCTGACGGGAAGGGCTGGTTGAGCCACCAGCTCATCCTGGTAAGCTTGGAGATTTCTTTTCTTGGTGACCGACAGAGGGGTCACGGGAGTTTGGTTGATCTTGTTTACTTTCTTAGACGCCCGTCTTCTTGCGCGCCTGTTTTTAGAGAGTGGGATGAACGTCTTGCCGTCCATTCCTTTAGGGGTGAGAAAGTAACATGCTTCCTCATCATCTTCGATTTCCTCCTCGGTGATAGACCCGAGGGACAGTTGCTCATTCATCGGAGCAGGAACAGGGGCCTCGAACGCCCTGACTTCATTAATGGGGACCGCAAAAGTCCCAAAGTAGACCACCTCCTCACCAGCAGGGAGGCTGGTAACTTGAGCAAACGAGCGTGCGTTGGTCGCGGTGTAAGCCATTCCTGCAAACAAGCAAACTCAAGATTTCATTAGTCAATTTTCATATGTAAACTTATACATGAGTGTTAGCCCAATTATTCGATCCATAGGTGTCGATATCGAATATAAAAGGAAATGACACAACTCAAGCGGTCCAACGACTCGTTGTTTGAGTATTTTGAAGTCATTGGCTACTTTGAGTACATTCCTTTTATCTTCGTAGCGGATCCCGAACCTGTGAGGAGGAGAAGGTCCCACCGGGCGTGCCAAAACCTGTAGGGCGCAGAAAGTTGCACAGCTGGTATGGAAGGTGTGTGCATATGTATTTAAATGTCTCATGGTTCAATGCTCTCGATTGTTTAAAGAACATTGAACTTGAAACATTCATTTCTTTCTTTCTGCTATTCCTTCCGGTTCACCCTTGACAGACCTACGATTCATGATCAGTCTATCGAGAGAGTTTAATGATTGTGGGGACGTTTAACTCCCAGCGGGCGCAAGCCCCCGCTGTTAATTACATCAGATGACCCTTCCAAGCCATACTGAATACCTCGTTCATTCCAGGATTTGGAGCCTATTTGTCGTGAATTGAATAAAGGGGCTAAAAGGGAAAAAAGCAAACTCATGTACTTGGTCTTTTTGTTTGATTATCATTGTTTTTGGGTATTTTAATTAAACATGTGTGCATGAGATGCAATGAGTATTAAAATACATTTATTATACCTTTTTATTTATTTTAGAAATCTATTTGTATTTGAGAAAGTGTATTTGTGCTCCATTTATATTTCATTTAAAAGGAAATGATTTAAACATGAAGAAAAGTGGAGAATAGGGCATTTTGGTCATTTAACATGTTATGTGGTGTCTAATTATGCTTGATTTTTATCTAGAAACATGAGGGGTTTGATTTGGGCTCATTTGGAACTGGTTTGAGTTGATTTGGGTTTGAAATGAAGAAGTTATGGCCAATAAGGGCTGAAAAGGGCTTATTTGTGAGATTTAAAGTTTTCCAGGGACCTATTTGTAAAGATGGAAGGGCTGAGATTTGTGGTTTGGGCTTTTGGATTAGTGTTTGGGCCTTTAAGATATGTGCAGGAGGCTTTAGGATTCACACAGTGCTTCAGGATTTGTGCAAGTCAAAAGATTTGGATTATGAGCCTTGGGATGAGCTTTAGGATTCGTGCAGAAGTTTTGGAGTTTGCTCGGGTTTCGGTTTATTCCGACATGTGGGCCCCTCTGGCAGGGAGTTATTTATTTATTGAGCTTCGGCGCCGAACCCTTGGATCTCTCCCTCGCATCAAGATTGGGATTTTTGTTTGAATTTTATGTTTTGGCGCCGAGATCAAATGGCCCCTGGTGCTTTAAAATTAGCGCTTGACTTGATATGAACTGGGGTTTGAAACCCGAGTCTAGGGTTTGGCTTCCGGCGAGATTCCGGCCACGGCAAGGCTGAGGGGCGACACCATTGAGGTCGTCTTGGTCCTGTGAGTCCATTGGGTACACCGTCGGCGGTGGTTGATCACCGGAAGTGTCAGAACGGGGTGGATCTTGGTATTTCGGTACCGGTTGAGGTTTTAATCGGATTTCATCGATTTTCTCACTTTCTTCTTCAATTGCTTGTTCATTTGGCATCGCTTGAGTGCAGGAGAGCTTCATGTTCATTCAATTTCGTATTTCATAGAGATTTGGGTATTTTTCAAACTTCGAATTCTCGGTTTGGTACCGGGTTGGTGTTGACATATGATATCTTGATTTGATGAGTGTATCTGGGGTTGAAGTGTTGTAGTTTGGGCGTGTTTAGAAGATATTAGAGGGGCATCAAGCTTGAGAGGGATTATTATTGGGTATGAGTCTGATTTGGGTATGAACTCACTAATGGGTTTCGGGTTTGAGAAAGAAACATGAATTTCTCATGAATTTCATTAAGTGACATGCATGATTTCATGCTATTCTTGTAGCACAACATTTCAGGAATAAATGTATGAAGTTTGGGAATTTTATGCCTTTTATTTCTATTTTTAAGAGAAGCAGAAAGACTGAGGGGTGTAAATGCAAATATGCATGTTGCTGTTTTCTCATTTTCTGACATCCAATTTCAAAAATGGCTAGAAAATAGTAGAAAAATCAGAAAGGTATAAAATTTGAGTCTAAATTGATTGTTTTTTTGTCCTCTATCTTTCTATTTAAACAGATTTTTGATTTGGTTTTTTGATCAGCCTGCACTGGCTGATCTGTACCAGCAGGTCATTTGGGCATTTTCTGTGCTTATGCTATTTCATTTAATCATGGTATTTTATCCTTAAAGGCTATGAGTGAAAGATTGCATCAAGAAAGATCAAAGGGGTACTAGCATCACATTTGTCATTTGCTAGCAATTATGAAAATTATGCATATAGGTCCTTGATCATTTGCATATTCATGTAAAAGGATCTTTGAGCATCATGTCATGGGGATTGAATTTTCCTTCTTCTCATTTGCCCTCTCCTTTTAGTAATCATGCATCTAGGTCCTTTGAAAAGTAATAAAATTCATAATATGGAAAAAGATGTAGTAAAACATCAATTCTTCACATATTACTCCTTTTATTCCTCTTTTATGCATTGAAGTCCTTCAAAAAGTTCAAAATGACATAATTAGGGAGATGTAGTTAAACATCAATCCCCATCATGCCAATTAACTTAAATTCCCTTTTTCATTTTGTTATGCACTTTTAACTTGATTTTTATATTAAAAGAATTATATAAGAAATTGATATTCAAAGGATGTAGCTAAACATCAACTTTTATATCTCTTCCTTTTATATTTCTTATAATATGAAAATGCCACTTTTAATATACATATTATTTATATATTTATGTGATTATGTGTTTTGTTATTTTTCTTTGTAACATAAAATAAAGAAAAGAAGAACAAAAAAGAAAGAAGAAGAAATAAAAAGAAAAGAGGAGGTAGAAAAAGAAAAGAAAAGAAGAAAAATGATAAACTTCGATATTTTTATATTTATTTTTATAAAGATCACCAATAAGACAAGAAAGATGCAAATAAACACATTTTTATTATGTACATTTATATATATATATTTTTTTTTGCTCTAAAAGGAAAGAAGATGCAAGAAAAAAAAAGGAAGAAAGGAGGTATTTTCTTTATTGATCATCAAGCTATATATTCCCTTTATTTTTCTTCATCCTATGATGAGTTATATAGCTTTCACATCCATGGTTTTGAGAGTAAAAAAAAAAAGGAAAATAGAAGATGAGAACAAGGGCAAGCAAAGAACAAACAAGAAATCATCAAACAAAAAATCCTTTTATTTCGATTGAAGTAGCATATATACAGATCACTGCTCAGTTTGAGCTTACATTTTTCCAGGTATTGATTACCTTTCTAAAAAGCTTGAAACTTTGAAACTTCTAACTTAAACTCTCTTTGAAAATGGAGGTTTCTCTCTTGATTCTTGCACAGAAGTTTTTCTGGAGAAGAGGATGTCTCTTTTATTTGCATTTGAGGTGCCCTATATAAGGCAGCATGGGCCTAGGGTTTAGGGTTCTGCTGAGGTGTCATTTGCTATGCTCATCAAGTGTTTGATGAAGGGTCTGGATTAATTTGTGCCTTTCATCCATGCATACAGGGCGATGCTTGATCAAATATACTCATACACCTCATCCATTATGTGTTGTAACCTTTAGAGCCCTTGGATTTTATCAGATCATGAGAACCAGCATCCTAGCCCTTCATAAACCGGCTTGATATGGTAAGTTTTGAGAAACGTGCTCCTGCACCCTGGGAGGGTAATATTCCACTCTTGGCTTCATCTAGGGAGAATGTAACACGTGTAGGGATGGACCACTGAGCAAATTACAGCTGTAGAGGGCGATTCACCTTGGCTTGGCGGTACACCGAACCTAACATACTCCTCTCTTGATATTATTTGTTCTAGTATCCAGAAAAGGGCATATGGCATCGTAATAGGCTGCTTAAGGTGCTCCAGGGTGTATTGTACCCCTGGCCGAACCAATTTTGTCATTTTGAGTTGTACCCGAACTGAGCTACACCATGCTCATGCACAGAGCTAATTCAATGCATACCCGCCTCAATTATTATGGTAGGCAGCATCGCCTCATACTTAGAAAGGCCCTTGTAAGCCAATGAGCTCTAATTTTCACCAATTTGATCGAGTCACCCTTTTCTCCCTTTTTTTTTGCTTCTCGGGTTAGGCTTTAGCTCAATTGTGCTTCTATTAAACGAGAAGAGGACAGAGGAATATAGAAGGGAGAGACTCGGGTGAGGTTGAGGTAATGCTTCACTTGAATCCTTCTTCGTTTCTCTCAATTTTGAAATCCCGGTTCCTCATTTAGGACGAAGGTGAGAGGAGGAAGAAAGGGTCAGAGTTCGGGGCCCGCATGTCAGCCTCCCTTCTTCATCCCTTTTTTCTTTGAACATGTTGTTTTATTTTATTGCACCCGGTGTTTAATACACCATATTTTGAACTCAAGGCGGTTCATGGAACACCAAGAGTACGCGGGCTGAAGGGGTCAAGGCGCTTCTATTTAAATCCCAGCGCCTTCCCTTTTGTTTTGTCTGAACTTGGCGCAGGGTGAACCATACGGCTGCCTACTTGGTGCATGGGGTTCAACATCCCTGCTCCGGGTCTGTCCATATTGGATGTCTAGCGAAATCGGCCATCAGTCACTGACTTGTGGGCCCTCTTTCCTTAGTGTTTGTTATGCGGCTCCAGATTGCACTCAGAACCACTTAAAACATAGTTTTGCTAGGTGTTACCATGATTTTGCACCCAGAATGCTACCCATGCATTGTTTAATTCTTGAAGAATTAATTACTTTACATTTTGTGCACATCAGAACTCAAGGTTTTACGTGTAGATTTCTCCAAGAATTTTACTATGCTGTTGTGCGATTTTTGATACCTCACAAGCATATTTAATCATCCTAAAGATAGTTATCTATAGCCTTGAGTCTTGAGTAGCAACTTTTTAGGGTCAAACAATATCAAAGCGTAGTTAAACATTCTAAGATCCATTACACTGAGACCCCCATCTTTTTTGGTGTACATACGATTTCCTAGTTTGCAAGGTGCAATTTTTTCTGTTGTGATACCCCATGCCATGGAAAATTTTTGCGAATTTTGTCTATCTCTGTTATGACCCAAACCGGCAACTTAAAGCAAGACATAAAGTACACCGGTATTGATGATAATGTCGCACTTAGAAGCACCAGTCAGCCCATAATTGAGAGGTGTTTGGCCGCCCATCCCGCTAATCTCCTATTGAACTTTTGAATCAGTGGAAGGTATGTAATTTTTTGACAATGGAAGACCTAAGTATGTCATTGGGAAGGTTCCCAACAAGCATCCCATCACAGCCGCCAATTTAGTGCCTGTAGTGACTTTGTCCTTGACTAGGTATAGTGATAATCCATTTTTATATACACCTTAGGATAGGCTTTGACCTCCAACACTGTGTCAAATTTCTTGTATTGATGCTTATTTTAGTGTCAAATACATCAAAGAACCAAGTTACTGCCGAAAAGTTGTTTTAATTGCAGAAAATCAAGCAAAATAGATAAATTCAAGCTGGTGCGGGCCACAAGAAATCTGTGCGGACCGCACAAAAATAATTCCATGAAAAAATGAATCCCAGAATTAAATCAAGAACCAGAGCCTTCTGTGGGTCCCTATGCGGGTTCCTCTGGCCGCACAACTAGCCGCACAAAATCACAGCTGCCGACACACAGTTCGTATTTTGGCCATATCTTGGTCATATGAACTGCGATTTAGGTGCATCAAAGCTTGGAAGAACCATGACAAAAATATCTACAACTTTCATGAAAGAAACAAATCTAAATTTGGAATGTAGAATTTTGTGCAGCCGCACCAATGGCTGCACCAATCTGAAAAACTATTAAATATATATGGAAAGTTAGTGGGTGAGTAAAGTTTGTGCAGCCGCACCAGCCAAAATTAGAATAACTTGGTCTCCAAGTTCAGAAAACGTTATATAAGGCTAAGGAGACCACAAGAGAAATTATCTCTGCTCATCATTGCTCAATTGAAGTCATTCTGCTTCACTTTCCGGCGGTGAGCAAAGTTGCGATAAATTTCAAAGGAAGAGAAGGAAAAAGTCGAGGTTTTGCTTGAGCGACAAGGGAAGAACTTGGGCAGGAACTAGGAGATTGGTTGTATTCTTTTCTCTTACGTATTTTCTCAGTTTTACCATGTTTATCTTGTATTTTCTTATTTATGTTAAAGCACCCATGAGAGGCTAGATTTCCTCTCTAGGGGCTTAGGCGCTAAACATGAACTTGTGTTAATTTTGAGTTTGTTTGATTATCTCTTTGTGATGATTGCATGTTTTATTCTTGTTGATTGATAAGTTCTCGCTAATTGCATAATCTGTGTACTTGAGAGTATCCCGTTTAGGTTTTACAACTTGAATTGCTTGGAACAATTGCTCAACGGTACCTTACTATGTGCTTGAATTACCTTAGGATGTAAGATTAGCAACACACCATTCTAATCTTTATCCCGAACCACAGGAATTGATAATTAGGGTTAGGGTTAAGACTTAATCGTAAAACCTAAAACCTAATTGGGAACCCTAAATTAGATTAGATGCTGATATATTATTTTGAGTGCATGCATGTTAAATATCTTATTAGGATCGTGACAGCCCTAAAACTGGAGGAACGTTAACTCATCGCACCAAAATAATTGTATCAATACTTAGTTGAAATAGGCTAACATACGCTTAAATCTAGGTAGCTAGGGTGAAGTACTTAATCGTGAAATTCGAATTATTTAGGCATATCATAAGGTTAGAAACTCCATCAAAGTAAACATGAATTTAGAGACCAAATATACGAGAAATTAACCAAGGAATTGTGAGCCAAAAGCCCCTAGATTTCTCCAACTCGAATCACACCCGAATTTTAATTACTTTGTTACGAGCCTTTAATTTTATTAAAAACGAAATTACACAAAACCTCCATTTTTACTTTTATTGTTTAGTTTTAGAAGTAGTTTACTTTAATAAAAATTTGTATTTCTCTACCTACCTTTGGATCGACACCTATATACTATAATAGATAGGTTGTGCGTTTCCAACTGACCTAATTATTGTGTACGAAGGTTTATAAATATTAAAAGTTAAAAGTGTATGCATCATAGAAATATCTTATACCTAAAATACACAACATATACTTTTGAAGGTTAATGGCTAATCCTGATATCTGTTGGAAGGCCATGAATGTGATAACCTCTGGCTTGAGGAAGAACAGTGCATCATCGGCCTATAATAGGCATGGCTTCAAGTCTGTTTGAATTTGATATACAATTTGTCTGAATGATAAATAACAAACATGCAATTAATGTATTTAGCTTGAACTTTTGATGAATATTGTCGTCGGTTTGCCGTAAAATATATTTTGATTTTACTCAATAAAAATATATTTGTCAACTATACATCCTAGTCATATTCAATCATAACATCAATTTCGTACAGTATACTGGCAAAAAAAAAAAATCAGTCACATAAGCATCGATCTACCTTTCAAAAATTGAGGCGATCACATTTTTTTTTTTAATTTGAAAGCCGTAGGTATTTGCATATATTGAAAATATTGTAGCAAGATTACATTGTTCCAATTTAAAGTAAATCTACGAGAAATTGAAATATCTAACTGCTGAAATAAATACATGAGCTTTTCTGCTTCCCACTGACAGTGAAGTCACACGAGCTGCCGTTGAATCCGCATGAGTTCCCACCGACAGTGAAGCCGCATGAGCTGCCGCCACCCACACTGAAGACGCACGAGCTGCTGCTGAAACCGCACGAGCTATTGCCACCGACACTGAAGCAGCACTAGTTGCCGCTAATGCCGTACGAGCTGCCACCACCACCGACACTGCCGCCGCCGACATTGAAGCCACCAATGTCAAAAAAGACAAACTGCGTATGAGAAATATGGTAGTCATAGTGGTTGTTTCAGATGTTATTCTGACTTTGGAGTTTGCTCTAAAGGACTTAATTAGACTAAGATAAAATGCCTAAGCATGACAAAATGTGGTGGAAGTTTTGTCCCGCATCATCCTTCACAAATATGATAATGGTCTTTCTTACGATCCCTTTCATCTTCAGTAAGTGTACCGACCTAGTTTGCCCGGAACACGTAGTGAAGACACTTATGATCAGTGGCATGATCACCCTGGTGGATGCTATGACCAGAAGTTTACTACTTAATCTAAGTACCATAATCGTTGTTTTCATTATGGTGTGGCTTGTAGTATTTATAGTGTTATATCATCCACCAAGGTGATCATACATCTAGTAAACTTCTAGTCATAGCTAGCATCCATCAGGATGATCATGCCATCGATCATAAGTGCCTTCTCTACATAACTTCTGTTGGTCATAGCATCCACCAGGGTGATCATGCTCAAAACTATTCCATACTGAATGATTAGTATGAAGTTCAGAGATCATAATTAGCAGGTAGATGGAAACAGAAAATTAAGCTTGCTTGCAGGAAGTATTTGATTGGGTCTCAACGCGTGAACAGTAGATTGATGGAATCATGGCTGTTAATAGTGAAAACTGGGCTTGAAAAAGGAACCAGGCCCGAAATTCATCCATCATAACGGGCCTGCAATTAATTTTCCAAACCAATGCCTGTTGACGAAGGCAAGCTCAAGCTCAGCTTCTGTAGATTGGCTAATGTTAGCTTAAGTGTTAATGTTACATTTGCTCCATCTTACAAGTGCTAATGTTAGCTGGTTTACGGCTGCTGTTATCAAAACTGTTTGCATTGAAGGTGTTCGATGAAAATCCCAAGTTCATTCAACCACAAGAGATATGTAGCCGGCCTGGATCTTAATTTTTTTTTTTTTATTAAGGTATGGAAATGTTATAACCTCACATGTGTCTAACACTTAGGCAAATCAGTTTTTAAAAAAACAACTGTTGTATCTTACAATGACTCCAATCTGTAATATCTTAAAAAAACATCAGTAATTCAAGTTGTACACATACATGTACCGAAGTAATATTAGCAAACTAAAGAATAGTTGGATGGAAGAATATAATTGAGGGGGAAAAATAGTATCAAAAGAAGAAAGAGGGAAAAAAAAAATTAAATAGTCACTGACAGCAGGACTGTTGGGGGACTAACTCTTAAGCAACATGAATTGGTGGTTTAAATTTGAGGTCTAATTTTAAAAGCCTGATTAATCCGCGTTTGATAAAATAATTAAACCTAAACCCCTTATTTTATTTGGGTCTCAACCAAACACCACCGATCAGCTTTTAACCTCTCTGGAAGTGAAAGTGAACCCAATTAAAACCGTCTACTCATCCTTATTTTTTTTCACGTTACAATTTGTATTTTCTATTTCACATGTTGTGTTTCCAGTTGTAATCTTAGCGTATAAATTTTTTCCTCAGGTTTATATTTTTATAAACATAATTAATTATAAAAAATAAATAAATTATCAATTATTTTGCCAAAATCCAGCTTCTGTTAATTGCGAAAAATCAGATTCAGTTACTAATTTAAAATTTAAAAGTAAATTTGTAGATAACCTAATCAATTTCATGCAATTTTAGTATTTGCATATATTGCGAAAAAAAAATCCTCGACGGAATAGTTTATACCGTCCAGTTTTTTCAAAATCTATGCTATATATGCATCACTGAGGATCGTTCACAAGCCAATTATAAGACCAAGAGGTCAAAGAAACAGCAAACCAAATTAAATAAAAGGAACAGTTGATCATGCAACAAATGAACCAATACATCTCTTGTGATGTAGAGTATTAATTCTTCCACATGTTGATCTTTTATGAAAAGTACTCCAATTTTTATGATTTTGTGACAGTTCGACTTCAACAGATTTGGTAATTATGAAATTAAAGGTCTGACTGAGCTCAAAGAGGACTTGCCAACACATATTAGCCAAACTCAAGGGAATTCATTGTATCAAGCCTTGCAAATTTAATTTAAAATCTGGACGATACAAACTATTCCGTTCAAGAAAATATTTTCTTTTTTTTTTAGTGGGTCTGGACGGGATGGTTTGTACCGTCCGTTCTTTTATTTTTTCTATTTTATTAATTAGTGATTTTATAGTAGTTATAGATAAAATTATATGGATGGGATAGTTTATCCCGCCCGACGGATGAAATTTCTATTCCGTCTGGCGGATGGGAATTTCTACTCTGTTTTTCCTATAAATTAAAATTTTGTAACTTTTCGGGATATTAGATTTTTTTTTATTCTGTAGGATTTGAAACTTTTCCTTTCCGCAAGTGTCTTTTTGTGATGCATAGTGCAACATGTTACAAGAACGCCTGGACGGATTAGTAGTTAGTATCAACTGCATCATGTCAAATGCATGGAATGTGCAACAGTGAACCTTGCAGGTCGGCGTTGTGAACGGGTGCGTCCATGTAATTATTTCAATTGTCATTTTCGTTTGACTGGCGAGTAAATGTAATTATTTAAATTGTCATTTTCATTTGACTGGTGTAATTATTTCAGTTCTCATTTTCATTTGATGCTTTTGGTGTATATATAAGCAATTGTCATTTTTATTTGACTAGTGAGTCCATCTAATTATATTGTCATTTTTATTTAAATTAACACAAATGTGGCATATTGTCGATCCCATAACCTGATCAAGCTTGTGAATAAATAATAATTTGAATAATTTTTTTATAAGAAGTATGACAAAATGTTTATTCAAATTATTATTATTACACATTGTCTCTAACTTTTTTATGCATTTACACATTGTCTATTTAATTTAATTTTTTATTTTATGGATTAAAAATGCATGTAAGTGAGTTCCTAAATTGAAAAAAGCTGTATCACTGAAAGAATATTTAATATAACTTGCTCTCTAAACTACTTTTGCTCATTTTAGTCTCCTTAATTTTGTCTTTTCTGTCTTTACACATCTAGTTTATATTATATTCTAATTTTAATCTAGTCATGCCCTCCAATAAAAAAAAGAGATATATAATTCACTACCTACAAAAGCTATAAATATTTGCCGTCTACTCGCGCGATAGAAGATTAATGTCCCTATAAAATTAGAAAGACACATTAATCCTAGAGGTGCCTCAATCCGAAGGGCTGCACAAAGAACTCGTGGCTCGGGAGCCGTTCGAACTCAACTCAGAAACAAACGCGCTAATAACCCGTTTGTTAAAAACTCGAATTATTCTGGCTGAAGTTGAGTAACTCGTTTAACTCACGAGTTGAGTTTGAGTTGGACTCAGTTCGCTCATTACAACTTGGACTCGGTTGAGTACCTGCACCTGATGAGAAATACGAATTTGTACTTTCGTATATTTTTTATGTATTTTTATACAACTATGTTTGTACTTCTGAAATAGTGATTACATGGGCAAACAAAACTTAAATGATAACACAAAAGATAGCATCTAACGGTCTTTCAACTCTTAAGTTCCTTAAAATTCAAAGTGCTAGACTTTTAAATTTGAGTCAACTCGACTAGCTCGCTATTTTTCTGAATTAAATTCAAGTTACCCTTGACTCGAGCTAACTCAGCTCGGACCGACCACACATTAATCAACCTCTTTGGGCCCCTCGTGAAAATGGTATATGGCGCTCATTCCATATCCAATCTCTTCCACGACGACGTAAACTCGTTTTGAGCCACATATATATAGATCATCAAACACGACGGCATTGAAAGGAGACAACCAAAGAATTTTCCAAGGAAATCAAACCACATAATTTTTGTAATAAGTAGTAGTAGTTATAATGCTTAATTTTAATGACATAATAATCAAATGTAAAAAGAGATGATCATATAACCATCTGGCAAATTCGCCTAGCTTGTACATGTTTT
The DNA here is from genome assembly GCA_025461045.1 of Carex parvula. Lineage (NCBI taxonomy): Eukaryota > Viridiplantae > Streptophyta > Magnoliopsida > Poales > Cyperaceae > Carex > Carex parvula. The sequence goes on from JAJGRW010003267.1 coordinate 114,776, forward strand.
TCTTTGTTTAATGAAATTTTAGTTGGCACTTTGCCTGCTATTTCACAAATAAATTTATTACTAATAAAATCATCTCGATCTGTTGGATGAGCCAAATGTCACATATATTTTTGCTAAAAATATACACAAAATTGTATTATTACTTGCCTCATGCATAATGTTAAATCTTATCGAAATTAAATGTCTGCATCGATCATTGATTATGGCGACTAGCTAGTCAAGAGATGATAACCATAATTAGCATCAAAAACCCATTTTTTATTAATAGAAAAATAAAGAAAAATATCGAAATAGAAGTAGGTTTCTAGAAAATTTCGAAATATTAGAAGAACGGGATGGTTTATTCGGTTCGAACCATCCTGTCCACTTAATTTCGTCACTAATCACGCAAAATCTCTAAAAAAAACAATTCTAGACGGGATAGTCCATTCCGTCCAGTATTGTTCATAATTTTTTTTCTTCTTTCGTAGTTCTTCTAACCCCCTCCCCACCCCCCCCCCTACAAAAAAAAAAAAAAAAACCTCAACATACTAGATGGATGTATTATCACGTCCAAGATTGTTTTTTTATTTAGCGAGTTTGCGTGGTTAGAGACACAATTAGCTGGATGTGATGGATGGGATAAACCATCATGTTCTTCCTATATTTCGAAATTCCACCAAATCCTACACTATTTCTATATTTATATATTTATTTCTATTAATATAAAAATTCGGTCAAATCCCTGCCTAGCATCAAATTTCAATGATTTTCATATTTGTTCTCTGAATATGTAGCAATAACTGTGCAAGCACAGTGTGGCGAACCAGATACACTTTTTTTTAAATATACTGCAGTAATGGTTGAAAACGTGCCATGTGTATGCTACAATGCTGCTAGTTGCGAGTCACAATGTGCCATGCGTATGCTAACAACACAGAATGTCAAACGCTTAGCGCCACATACTCCTGCTCCGAATTGAAGCAAAAATAATGTATTTATATTTTGTAGAAATGACACTAAAATTTTCCACTAGAAAAGCTTTGTCTATATAAGTAAATTTTGATATTTAATATAAGCTTTACTTATTTTCCTACAGGATTTTTTACTAATCAAAGCTTCAAGAAACGTGTAGCTTTCATCTGCAATTGTCATTAATCAAAGTTCTACAGTCCATTCATCACTTGAACAAATTTATACGGTTGTCGGACAATCAAGAGGAGGTATATATCACTATGGAAAATTCAGCAATAATTGAAGTCTCTGGTCAAAATGATAAATACTTTTCTATTTTGATTCATTAATAATGTAAGGCATGATCAACACATCAAAAGTATATCATTTGAAATAAAAGCATAATTTCTGATGAAGTACCATTTAAATCCGCATAGTCGGATTTCATGCGGTTGAGGACCGCAAACGCATATGCGCCGCATAGAACCGCATTTAATAACACTGGGCACAATGGGTGCTTGATTATACTTTGTTGATCGATGCTTATTACGTTATTTCTCTTTATATTTAATGTGTTAATTTTAATCTGGTTTAATGGGAGTGGGAAACATAAAAGTATCGGGTTGGTACAAGATTGATATAGGAGGATTGTAGAAATAGGGATACTGATATGATGTCATTTATGGTTATTATTTCCATGGGTATATATCTACGCAAATATTAACCCTTAGAAATACTCAGTGGGTTCCAAGTTCGCTATTCCTTGGAAAAAACTCGGTGGGCCCCACCTTAACCATCCTTGGAAATACTCGGTGGGTCCCAGGTTCGCCAACTCTTGGAAATAATCAAGTGGGGCCCATCTCAGTCATCCTTGGAAATACTCAGTGGGGCCCACCTCAGTCATCCTTGGAAATACTCAAGTGGGCCTCATTCACAATTCCTTGGAAATAATCCAGACAGGGGTCAGGTGTGAAACTATTTCCATGCATTCCTTTTCCAAGGGTATCTCATGGAAAAAAACAAAAAAAACTATTTCCACGGGTAGCGCATGGAAATGACAATTTTTTGAGTATTTCCATGGAGGCTTCTTGTGATGGTAGTATTTCCAAGGGCGGCCGTTGGAAATGACGAGTTTTGGGCTTATTCTAACGGGTAGCCATTGGAACAAGCCCTTTTTCTCCCATTGGTAAAACGGAGATTCTAGTAGTGAACCTTAATTAGCATCAAAACCCATTTTTTATTAATAGAAAAATAAAGAATAAATATCGAAATAGAAGTAGGTTTCTCGAAATATTAGAAGAACGGGATGGTTTATTTCCGTCCGAACCATCCTGTCTAGCTAATTTCGTTACTAATCACCCAAAATCTCTAAAAAAAAAAAAATTCTAGACGGAGTAGTCCATTATGTCCAGTATTGTTCATAATTTTTTTTTTCTTCTTTTGTAGTTCTTCTAACCCCCTCCCCCCCCCCCCCCCCCCCCCCCCCCCCCCCAAAAAAAAAAAAGAAAAACCGTCAACAGTACTAGACAGGATGTATTATCACGTCCAAGATTTTTTTTTTAATTAGCGAGTTTGCGTGGTTAGAGGCACAATTAGCTGGACGTGATGGATGGGATAAACCATCCTGTTCTTCCTATATTTCAAAATTCCACCAAATCCTACCCTATTTCTATATTTTATTTATTATTTTCTATTAATAAAAAATTCGGTCAAATCCCTGCCTAGCATCAAATTTCAATGATTTTCATATTTGTTCTCTGGGTATGTTTGGTTGGATTGAGAATAGGCTATTCTTGGGGTTAGGCTATTTGGAATAGCCTATTCGGTGTTTGGATGTGTTAGAATAGCTTGAATAGTGAATCCAAACATTTAGTCTTATTAGAATAGGTTATTCCAAAGGATTTTGAGATTTGGCTATTCAAATAAGACGAACAATAACTATTCTTGATTTGGCTATTCTAGCTATTCTTGTTTTACAACCAAACAAAAACATAACGTGTTTTTACAATTAGAATACGTAATCCAGAATCCGTAAATCCAAAATGAGATAGCAAAGGAAATTTAAATCTTACAGTTCTGAATTGAAAACATCTTTAGGCAGAAGCGTTAGTACTGATCTTCAATGATTTTCCTCAGATCTGATGATGGAGACCTTCAGCGTTTTCTTTACTTCTCTCTTTCAAAATTGATGATACTTTTCCAGAATAAAATCCCTCAAAATCAGTGGAGAGAGAGACGTTTCCAGAAAAAACGTTTTTGGAATAAATGAGCAGAAAAATGTTTTTGGAATAATAATTTCCGTCCAAATAGAGAAGATGTTTTTTTTATATTATCTGAGGTAACCTTTGGGACCATTACATTTTTTAATAGCAATGAGAATTTTTCCATCAAAAATTCAAATGCATTTTCATTAATTTCTCTAAATGAAATTGGTGCACAGTAATAACATAGGCCACATAATAAAATAAAACTAACATGAATATGTAGTGATAACTGTGCAAGCAACAGTGTGGCGAACCAGATATACTTTTTTTTTTTAGATATAACGCAGTAATGGTTGAAAACCTACAAATGCGTGCGTGGGGCTGCTATAATGCTGCCAGCTGCGAGTCACAACGTGCCATGTGTGTGCGATCTTAATTGTTATGCTAACAACACAGAACGTCAAACACTTAATTAATTAGCACCACTTACTCCTGCTCCGAATTGAAACAAAAATAATGTGTTTATATTTTTGTAGAAATGACACTAAAATTTTCAACTAGAAAAGCTTTATTTATATAAGTAAATTTTGAAATTTAAACACTTACTTTTCCTACAGGATCTTTTACTAATCAAAGCTTCAAGAAATATGTAGCTTTCATCTGCAATTGTCATTAATCAAAGTACTACAGTCCATTCATCACTTGATTATGCGGTTGTCGGACAATCAGAGGAGGTTTCACTATGGAAAATTCAGCAATTGAAGTCTCTGGTCAAAATGATAAATACTTTTCTATTTTGATTCATTAATAATGTAAGGCATGATCAACACATGAAAAGTATATCATTTGAAATAAAAGCATAATTTCTGATGAAGAACCATTTATATGACTAGTACCATAGATTTAATTTTATTTATAAAAGCATTAATTCGACTTTAATTTATTCCTTCCGCTCCATACAAAAACAATCTATAAAAAAAAACTCATCAATTAAAGATTAAATAATACAACAGTCGGATTTGCTTTTTATTAAGTTAACATTTGTATTCTCCAAATAAATCTTGTAGAACATTGCACTGGCTTAATTATAGTAAGCATAAGGCTCGCCTCCAGTCAAATTTAATCTTATAAAAAGTTGGATAACACTTTCTTGGAGCTATATGTATCACGAATTGTTGTGTCATAGTACTGTCTTAGTACCTCAACGAGTTGTCTCAGTACCTTGCATATTTAATCTCAGGATATCATCGCACCAAGCAACAACACCTAGCTACTTGTATAAGTAGGTGCAACTGGCAGACTTAACTGAACCATTGAGAGCTTCTCGCATGCATTAACTAAAAATGCACTATTCCTCACTCAATTTCCTCCTCCTCCTCTTATTCATTCAAGCCTTCTTGGCAAATTGTTGTATTGAGCATGAGAGACTTGCACTTCTTGAATTCAAAGCTGGTGTCAATGATACGAAAAGTCGTTTGGCTTCATGGAGTGGCGAACAGTGCTGCAACTGGGCAGGGATCCGTTGCAACAATCAAACAGGTCATGTTGTCAAACTAAACCTTCGAAATACCAACCCTTATAATCTGGAAAATGTCTTTCTAGATAATTACTATGATTGGACCTACCATAGTTTGATAGGCAAGATCAGCCCATCTTTGATATTCCTTAGTGATCTGAAATACTTGGATCTCAGCTTTAATAATTTTAATGGGAGTAAATTTCCAGAATTTATCGGCTCATTTAGAAACTTAAAGTATCTCAATTTGTCTAATACGGGCTTATCAGGAATGATACCTCCTCAAATTGGAAACCTTTCTAGATTAATGTACTTTGATGTTAGCAATGGCTACCCACTTTCTATATTTATGTTGAAGACCGATACATGGTGGTTACCTAATCTGAGGAATCTAAAGCATATGGAAATGTCAGGAGTTGATTTTAAAGATTCTAATGATTGGGTTGAAACTTTGAACAAACTATCATCACTTGAAGTGTTAGGTTTGTCCGAAAACAATCTAACTCATATTCCACAATCAATCCCTTTTGTGAACTTCACCTCCCTCATAGAGCTTTATCTTTCTGATCAAAACTTCAATACCACCGTACCCAATTGGGTTGGAAATCTAACTTCTCTAAACAAACTTACACTTGGTTATAATTCTTTTGGCATGGTACCACCACTACATAGTCTAACAAAATTAACCGATTTTTCTTTAGAAGGCAACAATATAGAAGGAGATATTAGGGAGTTATTATTGGGCAAGTTGTCAAATTACACATTGGAGAATCTGGAGTATTTAGATCTTTCATTCAATAACTTATCTGGAACTTTGACAGGGTGGATAACGGACATGACAAGTGTAACTCATCTTGACCTCAGGTATAATAACCTAAGTGGAACAATACCAATTGATATTGGAAAATTAACAAATCTTGTCTATCTTGATCTTAGTTCTAACTCCCTCACAGGACTACTATCAGAAGCTCATCTAACTAGTTTGTTAAAACTAAAAGATTTATCCGTCGAAAATAACAACATAACTATTTTACTTGATAGTGATTGGACCCCTTCTTTCCAACTTAATAGTATCGATTTGAGTTTCTGCAAACTAGGGCCAAAATTTCCCTCTTGGCTCCGAAGACAAGTAGAAATTAAGTATCTACGCCTGATAGACACTGGAATTGATGATAGTATACCCGATTGGCTTTGGAGTTTATCTTCACTTGCCTACCTTTATTTGTCAACAAACTTACTTAGAGGGAAGTTACCAGCCAGCTTAATACACATGACCGAACTCAAGTATATGAATTTGGGTAATAATCGGCTTGAGGGCAAAATACCATTTCTTCCTACAAGTTTGAAGGGACTATATCTTGCCAATAACTCCTTGTCGGGACAACTGCGTAAAATCCGTAAGTCACCATATAAGAATAAACAGATCGTCTCGAACAATAACACTGTTGAAATTGTAGAGTTGTTTCCTTGCGGATTAACTAGTTTGTATTATCTTGATCTCTCAAGTAATAGTTTATCAGGGCATCTTCCTCCTTGCTGGTCTAACATAAGTGACGAGGTAAATCTTGCAAATAATAGGCTCTCTGGAGTTGGGCCAAGCTCTTTGAGTTGTTCAGTCACACTAGCAGAGGTTCATCTTGCAAACAACAGTTTAACTGGAGAGTTTCCATTTGATTTGCAATTTTGCAGTGGATTACAACTGCTTGACCTTGGTGAAAATAATTTTCACGGGACAATACCAGATTGGGTAGGAGAAAGCTTTCAGCAGTTGCAAATTCTAAGGTTGCAGTCCAATTTTTTTTCTGGTAATATCCCATTCAAATTGACACAACTCAATAATCTACGATTCTTAGATCTTTCCAATAACTACCTTTCTGGACCGCTGCCAAGAGGTTTGGATAATTTTACTTCCATGAGTGAATTGTTCTTGTTGGAAAATAATGGTTATTTTGCGAGTGTAAATGCAATTACCAAAGGGTTGATCCTTGAGTATAATTCTCGAGACCTTCAATTTTGGAAGAGTATGGATTTGTCAAACAATAATCTAACCGGTGAAATACCTCAGGAGATAGTTGTTCTTGCTGGTTTATTGAATCTAAACTTGTCCCACAATCACTTAATAGGAAACATTCCGGTTGAAATTGGAAATATGACCTCTCTAGAGTCACTAGACTTTCACAAGAATAACCTATCTGGGACTATACCACAAAGCATATCCACTTTATACTCTTTGGAAGTGCTCAATTTTTCTTACAATAATCTATCTGGGAGCATTCCAAATGGGCAACAGTTGCAGACGCTTATTGACCCATCAATCTACGGTGGCAATCCATACCTGTGTGGACCCCCACTAGAGACGAGTTGTGCTAGCGTTGTGAGACTTCCTCAGAGTAATGGTAACGACGATTCCAATTCAAAAATTACCGATGATAAGGACAAGTGGTTGTATTTGTTCATCGAGTTTGGGTTTGTAGCAGGATTTCTAGTGGTGTTTTTCATCCTACTATTCAAAGTAAAGTGGAGGTATACATATTTCCAAATGGTCGATTGTGTGCTTGAGAAGGTATATAATTTTGGGTGTCATAATATGAAGACAAAATAAATTGGATCATAGCCCATTCTGGTTGTTTGTGGCGGAATTCATCTCCAGACCGCCGTTGTACTCTTCAATTGATTAAAAGTCAAACCGTGAGTTGAAGGGTCTCATCTCTGAAGCTGCTCTGTTCTCTATTAAAAAAGAAGGCTCCTCTTCAAGTTCTTTTCTAGAATTTTTTCTCTTGTTTAATTCACCCAAATATACTTAATAATCTTTTAATTAGTGTATGAAATTGTGAGAGAGTGAGAGAGAGTGTTATTGGCTTGATAATCTCCTTATATTGTAAAACTCTTTGTTATAGTGATTTTGTGCCGTGCTCCCGTGGTTTTTTCCCGAAAGGGTTTCCATGTAAAATTTTGTGTTTTTTATTTTATTTTAAGTGCTTCATTGTTTGTTGCTGTTGGTTTCTTGGGTGCCTTTCATATTTCTCTATTTGGTCGGGTATTGGTGTATACTCGAAAGGTGTTCGACGAAATTACTCATTGAACACTTATGCGACCGTCCCCAACATTTGGTATCAGAGCACGTTATACGTTGGCATAGGAGTGATTGAAGCTTGAGTGTGTTTAAATTTGAACTTGTATTCGTGATCATACATATGTGGTGTAGAATGGAGGGCTACGGAATTTGAGAAGTTGAATGATAGCAATTATACTATTTGGAAAATATTTATAGATGACTACTTGTTGGTGAGGAAGCTAGATTTACAATTGATTGGTTGGAGTGTGCAACCCATGCACAGAGAGAATTATGAATGAGAGTTGCTTGATGGAAAATGTTTGACGGCTATATAAAATACAGTGTATTGCTAAATTTGAGAGGGTGAATGCACATAATTTCCAATTGTCCTGCATTTACTATTTCTAGCTCATCTTAGGTATCTTCAATAATACATAAATTTTGTATAGAATCCGGAGAACAAATAGTAAATATTCATCTTAGTACTTAAAGCATTAAACAGTCAGGCTTCTCAACATATAATATGGTAATAATACTTGACAAGAGGTCCTTCATAAAATATATCTAGATTCTTCGTATGAGATTAAATTCTATATATCTATATCTTTCTCCGAGACCCATTTAATCAGCCTTGAAGTTTAAATTTGATAAAATATGCTCTAGTTCTATATTTTATTATTTATTTCTCAATAAAATATATTACGCATACATGCATACTTTAAATTGTGTTCTTTTTTTAGTACGTAATTTAAAATCAAATCGATCAGGCTTAGTATTTTACATTTGTATGCTTCAATTGCTTAACATTACGGAATTACATGAGTGAAACTTTTTAAATTTTTTTATATTTTTTATATAAAAAAACTTTTTGTAGCTAGAAATATGAGTTTCCAATCTAATTCAGCTCATTTTAAATGTAATATCCGATTCCGATTCCCATTGGGAAAGCAGCCAATGGGACCACCATCCGATTCGGGTTGGAGCTCCATGAAAGAACAATATAGTCCCACGCTGGCGATTAATAGAGTTCGCTGATAATTTGAAAAGTTGATTTATTTACTGAAGCAAATAAAGGCACCACTTGAATAACAATTGAAATATGAGTGAGCTATGTACTATGCATAGCACGGATTGGTTCGTACTATAGATTAATATATTTATTTTTAAAATCTAAATAGTCGATCTGAACTGTTCAACATAATTTCTATATAAAAATATACTTCAGATTAAATTTATAATTTTTTTACAATCATTTTAGGTAGGTAGAAAATCACTTGATCTAAAAATAGTAAAATAATTCTAAAAAATGTAAAATTTAGTGAAAGTACAATTTACATAGAGAGATCATGTTGAATGGTTTAGATCGACTATTGAACATTAAAAAATAAGATATTAATCTATAGTAAGAACTGATCCGTACTATGCATAGTAACGTAGACTCACTCGTTGATATTGTTGAAATTATGGAAATCTGATCTTTCCCAATTATCCAATACCCTCCCAACAGATTATCAATTATTCATTTGAGATGCGATTAGTTTGAAGCTTTTTTTAATGGAGGTAAGATTGGTATTAGGTAATAGGAAAAGGAAGGAAAACCTACACGTGGCAAGGATGACAAGGACAAAAAATTTCGTGAGATTTTATCTTGTCAAAATGTTGATCGGTCCTATGTTTTAAAATAATATTTCACAAAGAGGGAAACAGTAAACCATGATTAATTAAACAGAGATCTAACTATAAGTGTAAGTAGCTAAAATACAATTGTATCACCTTGCATTGCTTACATGAAAGCAGAGAATATATACAATTATAATCCGTCCTATGTTTTCCAAACAGCGTAATTCCAGTTGGTACACTCAATTCTCTCTGCTTCACAGCTATATCCATCTTTTTCTGAAAAATATAGAAAACAAAAGGGCATGTAATTCAGACGGTGCGGTACTAACACCTCCATGTAGAAAGAGATGGATATAGTTGTGTTACTATCAACAACGGATAGTCAATTCAGATCCCAATTGAACCAGAGCAAGATGTAAAGGTCTAACAGATTGAACTAAGGTGGACAATAGTAGGTCAGTGTAACCATCGCCCATACAGCTCGCTAGCCTAGAAGAATTGAATCTAAAACCAACGATTATCTAGGTGCTCTGCTCCAATATACACTAGGTGTTCAACGTAATGTCTGAGATAATTAAGGAGACCCTGATTCACAAACAGGCATCCAATTGCGAATGACAATCTGTCAGGATTGGATGGCGATTTGGGAATAGTGGTAGGCTGTTTGAACCAGTCAAACAGTTAATCTACTCCAATATTTTGACAAGGCCCCGCCAAGCATCTAAAGGTATAAATCTTACAATTTGTAAAGCAAATTTCTTTCCGATTTAATCAACTTGTTTGTTCGCATAAGAACCGAAACTAAGAGAGGGCCAGCCGATAACTAAGAGGAACCAAAATTGACCAAAAGCCAAGAAGAAGAGCTCAAAACTATGTATCGAATTTTTGAGAATTGGACTTGGGTTAATAGAAAGAATATCACGGGCCATGAAACATTGTACCTCTCAAGAAAAAGTTGAATTGGCCCAACATGGCCTGTGAGTGGCTCAATTGTCCTAATTTGGAGTTATCAATCATCTAATTAGGCCATATTACATTGTAACATAATTTTTTAGTCTACTAATTTCCTTTTTAAAGCGTGCTATTCTAGACCATCGCAAATGTATGGAATGGTTTTATATAGTTACTTCACTGTACTCATGCTATTGTTCCTTTTATATATGCTCAACCGATGAGCTACAGTAAGCTAGCTAGCTGTTATATATAGCTATGAACTTAATTTCCATCAAAATTAAGTCGATTATATTAAGTGATTCACTTGATTTTGCAACCATATATATATAAGTTTAACTTAAATTATATTGATAACAAAGGCTTTAAAAATGATTTTTTTTTTTAAAGTAAATTGAACTTAATGGACAAATTTCCAGGTTGGTCCAAAACTTGAAGAGTGCTAGAAGCATCGAACCACCCCCACTGAATCTAATTTGAAGCTTGAGGTGGGACACCTAATTTCTTCGCTGCTCTTTTTCTCGGATCCTTTTTTTATTAATAAGAAAATAAATAAATAAAATATCAAAATAAAGGTAGGTTTCTATAAAATCTCGATTTATAGAAAGAACGGGATAAAAAATTTTGTCCATGTAATCTTAATCATAACTCCCACAAAATCCGTAATTAAGGAAATAGAAAAAAAAAAAAACGACGGAATAGTTTGTACTGTCCAGGTTTTTTCAAAATCTATGTGATGCATCACTAAGGATCGTTCACAAGCCACTTATGCTCGACTATTGTAAAATTTGAAGTTCAATTTGTATAAGATCAAAAGGTCAAAGAAACAACAAACCAAATTGAATAAAAGGAACAGTTGATTTTCATCCAGTTGATCATGCAACAAATTAAATGAACCAAAACATCTCTTGTGATGTAGAGTATTGATTCTTCCACATGTTAATCTTTTATGAAAAGTACTCCAATTTTTATGATTTTGTGACAGTTCGACTTCAACATATTGGTAATTATGAAATTAAAGGTCTGACTGAGCTCAAAGAGGACTTGCGAACACATATTAGCCAAACTCGAGGGAATTCATTGTATCAAGCCTTGCAAATTTAGTTTAAAATCTGGACGATACAAACTATTCCGTTCAAGAATATATTTTTCTTTTTTTTGAGTGGGTCTGGACGGGATGGTTTGTACCGTCCGTTCTTTTATTTTTTCTATTTCGTTAATTAGTGATTTTATAGTAGTTAATTATAGTTAAGATTATATGGATGGGATAGTTTATCCTGCCCGACGGATGGAAATTTCTATTCCGTCTGGCGGATGGAAATTTCTATTCCATTTTTCCTATAAATTAAAATTTCGTAAATTTTCGGGATATTAGATATTATTTTTATTCTGTAGGATTCGAAACTTTTCCTTTCCGTAAGCGTCTTTTTGTGATGCACAGTGCGGCATGTTACAAGAATGCCTGGACAGATTAGTAGTCAGTATCAACTGCATCATGTCAAATGCATATGGAACGTGCTACAGTGAACCTTGCAGGTCGGGGTAGTGACCGGTGCATCCATGTAATCATTTCAATTGTCATTTTTGTCTGACTGGCGAGTAAATGTAATTATTTTTATTGTCATTTTCATTTGACTGGTGTAATTATTTCAGTTCTCATTTTCATTTGATGCTTTTAGTGTATATATAAGCAATTGTCATTTTTATTTGACTAGTGAGTCCATCTAATTATATTGTCATTTTTATTTAAATTAACACAAATGTGGCGTATTGTCGATCCCAAAACCTGATCAAGCTTGTAAATAAATAATAATTTGAATAAATTTTTTTTAAGAAGTGTGACAATATAATGTTTATTCAAATTATTATTATTACACATTGTCTCTAACTTTTTTATGCATTTACACATTGTCTATTTAATTTAATTTTTTATTTTATGGATTAAAAATGCATGTGAGTTCCTAAATTAAAAAAAGCTGTATCACTGAAAGAATATTTAATATAGCTTGCTCTCTAAACTACTTTTGCTCATTTTTAGTCTCCTTAATTTTGTCTTTTCTGTCTTTACACATTAGTTTATATTATATTCTGATTTTAATCTGGTCATGCCCTCCAATAAAAAAAAGATATATAATTCACTATCTACAAAAGCTATATATATTTGCTGTCTACTCGATAGAAGACTAATGTCCCTATAAAATTAGAAAGACACATTAATCCTAGAGGTGCCTCAATCCGAAGGGCTGTACAAAAAACTCGTGGCTCGGGAGCCGTTCGAACTCAACTCAAAAACAAATGCGCTAATAATCCGTTTGTTAAAAACTCGAATTATTCTGGCTCAAGTTGAGTAACTCGTTTAACTCACGAGTTGAGTTCGAGTTGGACTCAGCTCGCTCATTACAACTTGGACTCGGTTGAGTACCTGTGCTGTGCCTGATGAGAAATACGAATTTGTACTTTTGTATATTTTTTATGTATGTACACAACTATGTTTGTACTTGTGAAATAGTGATTACATGGGCAAACAAAACTTAAATGATAACACAAAAGATAGCATCTAACGGTCTTTCAACTCTTAAGTTCCTTAAAATTCAAAGTGCTAGACTTTTCAATTGGAGTCAACTCGACTAGCTCCCTACTTTCCTTAATTGAATTCCAGTTACCTTGACTCAAGCTAACTCAACTCGGACCGACCACACATTAATCAACCTCTTTGGGCCCCTCGTGAAAATGGTATATGGCGCTCATTCCACGACGATGTAACCTCGTTTTGAGCCACATATATATATAGATCATCAAACACGACAGCATTGAAAGGAGACAACCAAAGAATTTTACAAGGAAACCAAACCACTTAATTTTTGTAATAAGCAGTAGTAGTTGTAATGGGAGATGATTAGTAAACACTTATTTTTGATCCTACAAGATCTTTTACTAATCAAAGCTTCAAGAAATGTGTAGCTTTCATCTGCAATTGTCATTAATCAAAGTACTACAGTCCATTCATCACTTGAACAAATTTATGCGGTTGTCGGACAATCAAGAGGAGGTTTCACTGTAGAAAATTCAGCAATTGAAGTCTCTGGTTTAAATGATAAATACTTTTCTATTTTGATTCATTAATAGTGCAAGGCATGATCAACACATCAAAAGTATATCATTTGAAATAAAAGCAATTTCTGATGAAGTACCATAGAATTAATTTTATTTATGAAAGCATTCGACTTTAATTTATTCCTTCCGCTCCATACAAAAACAATCTATAAAATAAAAACACATCGAAGATTAAATAAACAACAGTCGGATTAGTGTTTTTTATTAAGTTAACATTTGTATTCTCGAAATAAATCTTGTAGAACATTGCACTGGATTAATTATTAGTAAGCATAAGGCTCGCCTCCAGTCAAATTTAATCTTATAAAAAGTTGGATAGCACATTCTTAGAGCTATATGTATCACGAATTGTTGTGTCATAGTACTGTCTTAGTACCTCAAAGAGTTGACATATCCTTGTGTCTCAGTACCTTGCATATTTAATCTCAGGATATCATCGCACCAACAACACCTAGCTACTTGTATAAGTAGGTGCAACAAGAAGACTTAACTCAACCATTGAGAGCTTCTCACATTAACTAAAGATGCACTATTCCTCACTCAATTTCGTCCTCCTCCTCTTATTCATTCAAGCCTTCTTGGCAAATTGTTGTATTGACCATGAGAGAGATGCACTTCTTGAATTCAAAGCTGGTGTCAATGATACGAAAAGTCGTTTGGCTTCATGGAGTGGCGAACAATGCTGCAACTGGGCAGGGATCCATTGCAACAATCAAACAGGTCATGTAATCAAACTAAACCTTCGCAATACCAACCCTTATAATCTGGACAATATCTATGACGATTACTACTTTGATTGGATCTACCATGGTTTGGTAGGCAAGATCAGCCCATCTTTGATATTTCTTAGTGATCTCAAATACTTGGATCTCAGCTTTAATAATTTTAATGGGAGTAAATTTCCAGAATTTATTGGCTCATTTAGACACTTAAAGTATCTCAACTTGTCTTATACGGGCTTATCAGGAACGATACCTCCACAACTTGGGAACCTTTCTAGATTAATGTACTTAGATCTTAGCAATGGCTACCCATTTTCTAGTTTTATGTTGAAGACTGATACATGGTGGTTACCTAATCTGAGGAATCTAAAGCATATGGAAATGTCAGGAGTTGATTTTAAAGATTCAAATGATTGGGTCGAAACTTTCAACAAACTATCATCACTTGAAGTGTTAGTTTTGTCTGAAAACAATCTAACCCATGTTCCACAATCAATCCCTTTTGTGAACTTCACCTCCCTCACAGAGCTTCATCTTTCTTATCAAAACTTCAATACCACCATACCCAATTGGGTGGGAAATCTAACTTCTCTAAACAAACTTACACTCGATGGTAATTCACTTGATGGCATGGCACCACCACTACATAGTCTAACAAAGTTAACCGACTTATCTTTAAGTGGCAACAATATAGAAGGAGATATTAGGGAGTTATTATTGGGCAAGTTGTCAAATTACACATTGGGGAATCTGGAGTTTTTAGATCTTTCATCAACTAACTTATCTGGAACTTTGACAGGGTGGATAATGGACATGACAAGTGTAATTAATCTTGGCCTTAGCTATAATAACCTAAGTGGTACAATACCAATTGATATTGGAAATTTAACAAATCTTGTCTATCTTGATCTTCGTTCTAACTCCCTCACAGGACTACTATCAGAAACTCATCTAACTAGTTTGTTAAAACTAAAAGATTTATACCTCGGATATAACACCATAACTATTTTAGTTGACAATGATTGGACCCCTTCTTTCCAACTGAATAGTATCGATTTGAGTTCATGCAAACTGGGGCCAAAATTTCCCTTTTGGCTCCGAAGACAAGTAGAAATTACGTATCTAGACCTTATAGACAATGGAATTGATGATGGTATACCCAATTGGTTATGGAGTTTATCTTCACTTAGCTACCTTTTTTTGTCAACAAACTTACTTAGAGGGAAGTTACCAGCCAGCTTGGTACACATGACCAAACTGATGTATATGGATTTGAGTAATAATCGGCTTGAGGGCAAAATACCTTTTCTTCCTACAAGTTTGGAGGGACTATATCTTTCCAATAACTCCTTGTCGGGACAACTGCGTAAAAACCGCAAGTCACCATATGAAAATAAACCGGTCATCTCGAACAATAACACTGTTGAAATTGTAGAGTTGTTTCCTTGCGGATTAACAAGTTTGTATTCTCTTGATCTCTCGAGTAATAGTTTATCAGGGCATCTTCCTCCTTGCTGGTCTAACATCACTTACGCAGTAAATCTTGCAAATAATAGGCTCTCTGGAGTTGTGCCCAGCTCTTCGAGTTGTTCATTCGTACTAGAAGTACTTCAGCTTGCAAACAACAGTTTAACTGGAGAGTTTCCATTTGATTTGCAATTTTGCAGTGGATTACAACTGCTTGATCTTGGAGAAAATAATTTTCACGGGATAATACCAGATTGGGTAGGAGAAAGCTTTCAGCAGTTGCAAATTCTAAGGTTGCAGTCCAATTTATTTTCTGGTAATATCCCATCCAAATTGACACAACTCAATAATCTACGAGTCTTAGATCTTTCCAATAACTACCTTTCTGGACCGCTGCCAAGAGGTTTGGATAATTTTACTTCCATGAGTGAATTGTTCTCGTTGGAAAATTATTATAACGATGCGAGTGTAAATGCAATTACCAAAGGGTTGAACCTTGAGTATGATTATCGAGAACTTTCATTTTGGAGGAGTATGGATTTGTCAAACAATAATCTAACCGGTGAAATACCTCAGGAGATAGTTGTTCTTGCTGGTTTATTGAATCTAAACTTGTCCCACAATCACTTAATAGGAAACATTCCGCTTGAAATCGGAAATATGTCATCTCTAGAGTCACTTGACTTTCACAAGAATAACCTATCAGGGACTATACCACAAAGCATGTCCACTTTATACTCTTTGGCAGTGCTCAATTTTTCTTACAATAATCTATCTGGGAGCATTCCAAATGGGCATCAGTTGCAGACGCTTAATGACCCATCAATCTACAGTGGCAATCCATACCTGTGTGGACCCCCACTAGAGACGAGTTGTGCTAGCGGTGTGAGACTTCCTCAGAGTAATGGTAACAACGATTCCAATTCAACAATAACCGATGATAGGGACAAGTGGTTGTATTTGTTCATTGAATTTGGGTTTGTGGTAGGATTTCTAGTGGTGTTTTTCATCCTACTATTCAAAGTAAAGTGGAGGTATACTTATTTCCAAATGGTCGATAGTGTGCTTGAGAGGGTATATGTTATGGGTGTTATAATATGGAAGACGAAAGAAATTGGGTCGTAGCCCATTTTGGTTGTTTGTGGCGGAATTCATCTCCAAACCGCCACTGTACTCTTCAACTGATTAAAATTCAAACCGTGAGTTGAAGAGTCTCATCTCTGAAGATGCTCTGTTCTCTGTTAATAAAGAAGGCTCCTCTTCAAGTTCTTTTCTAGAATGTTCTTCTCTTGTTTAATTCACCCAAATATACTTGATAATCTTATAAATTAGTGTATGAAATTGTGAGAGAGTGTGAGAGAGAGTGTTATTGGCTTGATAATCTCCTTATATTGTAAAACTCTTTGTTATAGTGATTTTGTGCCGTGCTCCCGTGGTTTTTTCCCGAAAGGGTTTCCACATAAAATTTTGTGTTTTTTTTTATTTTAAGTGCTTGATTGTTTGTTGTTGTTGGTTTCTTGTGTCTTTCATATTTCTCCATTTTGTCGGGTATTGGTATATGCTTGCAAGGTGTTCAACGAAATTACTCATTGAACACTTATGCGACCGTCCCCAACAACTGGTATTAGAGCACGTTATACATTGGCATAGGAGTGATTGAAGCTTGAGTGTGTTTAAATTTGAGCTTGTATTCGTGATCATACATATGTGGTGTAGAATGGAGGGCTATGGAATTTGAGAAGTTGAATGAATAGCAATTATACTACTTGAAAAATATTTATAGATGACTACTTGGTGGTGAGAGAGCTAGATTTACAATTGATTGGTTGGAGTGTGCAACCCATGCACATAGAGAATTATGAATGAGAGTTGCTTGATGGAAAATGTTTGACGGCTATAGTACAGTGTATTGCTAAAATTGAGAGGGTGAATGCACATAATTTCCAATTGGCCTGCATATATTATTTCTAGCGCATATTAGGTAGAGTGAGGCTACGGTACTATGCATAGCACGGTTTGGTCCGTGCTACGGCTCAATATTTGAGTTTTCAAAATCCTAACGGTCGATCCGAACCGTTCAACATGATTATAAAATGAATATGTACTTGTAAACTAAATTTTACATTTTTTCGAATCTTTTTACTATTTTTTTAGATAGGTAGAAAATCACTTGATCTGAAAATTCTGGACCATCCAAAAACAGTGATTTTCTACCTATCTAAAAAAATAGTAAAAAAATTCGAAAAAATGTAAAATTTGATTTGCAAGTACATATTCATTTTATAATCATATTGAACGGTTCGGATCAACCGTTAGATTTTCAAAACTCAAATATTGAGCCGTAGCACCGCTCAATCCGTGCTATGCATAGCACCGTAGCCTCACTTTATTAGGTATCTTCAATAATACATCAATTTTGTATAGAATCCGGAGAACAAATAGTAAATATTCATCTTAGTAATTAAAGCATTAAATAATCAGTCAACATATAATATGGTAATAATACTTGACAAGAGGTCCTTGATAAAATATATCTAGATTCTATGTATGAGATTAAATTCTATATATCTATATCTTTTTCCGAGACCCATTTAATTCAGCCTTGAAGTTTAAATTTGATAAATATGCTCTAGTTCTATATTTTATTATTTATTTCTCAATAAAATATATTACGCATACACGCATACATGCATACTTTAATACTCTAGTATAATATTTTTTTAATACGTAATTTAAAATCAAATCAATCAGGCTTAGTATTTTATTTTTGTATGCTCAAAATTGCTTAACATTACAGAATTATATGAGTGAAACTTTTTAAATTATTTTTTATAATTTTATAAAAAAAAACTTTTGCTACTAGAAATATGAGTTTCCAATCTAATTTAGCCCATTTCAATTGTAACATCCGTTTCAGATTTCGAGATTCTCACTTCACGAACATCATGTTGATCCTGATTTTGATTCTGAGGTTCAGAATCATGAAATTTACTGCACAAGAGAAAATGTAACTAGAAGCTCTAATTTTGTTATCGCTTTTATAGTTGCTTGCCCTTTTTAAAGGATGAATGATGGACTTATTATTAATGGTTAATACTTATTAGTTATACAATAAAAAAATACAAATCGTTGTATAAATTCAAAAGAATTTAAAATCCATTTTTTTTTTTTTGACAAATATCTCCTTCCGAAATTTTCATTAAATATCCTCAATTAAAATTACACAAATGCCCTCATTTTTTTTATTTTTAAAAATACCCCTACTGCCAGGATTCCTGACGGTTCACTTCCTAGAGGACCGCCAGGATTAAAATTGAGGAGTAAAATTATTTATCAATTAATTAATTTTTTAATAAATAATATCAACCTCACAATATAAAATTCTAACTAAATGATAAAACAAAACAGAAGAAACACTGTATTAGTTCAATTGAAAAAATGAGGAGCATCCTTCCTTCGGACTGGTGTATATGAATGCTTCAACAATTGTACATAGTTTTACTGTATGATCCGTGTGTGATAAAAGAAATACAATTTTTTTCACATCATTGATCGTGCATTTCTGTTATAATACATCTCCATCTATTTTTTCTAAGTCATTTCTCTCATTTCTAAAGAACATGTGGATGTACATGTATTTCTCTGAGACATATCTCCTAAACAGGCGAGGCTAGAGCTAGGGATAAGGCAAGAGAGATAATACCTTCACCGAGAAGGTGATCTCTGATGAAGAAACTTCAAACGGACATATCTCGGCGCTTGAGTGTCCGAAGCGTATGACTACTTTTTGGAAAAGAGGAGAAGATATTGATTTTGAACCATAGCGTTAAGCGTGATAACAACACAGTCACAATTGCAAAAAAACAAAGAGAAGAGCCTCAAAACTTAAGCTGAAGTTTCTGATTAATTCTTTCTAATTTTCGATTTTGTACTCCTTTACGAAGTTATCTATTTTGTACTCCTTTATAAATTCTGAGATCTAGGGTTTTTTTTGTTGTATTTTCATTTTTTTTAGTTAGAATGTTATTCATGTAACTAATAATATGTGATATTTTTTCCAAGACATTTTTCATGTAAATGTATGAAGTCTCAGATTTAGAGTTTTTGTGTTATATTTTCATTTTTTTTTAGTTCAAATGTTATTCATGTAAATGTTTTCATTTTGAAATTTAGTTTAGCGCTTTTGATATTCAGATCTAGGATATGATGTACAAAAAAAAGACAATCACTAAGATTTACTTTATTGTTTTATCAAAAAATTAGTTTAGTGTTTTCATTTTGAGATTTAAAAAAAAAACAAAGGATGTTCTCTACAAAAGTGAGTTTTTATTTTTAGTTTAGTGCTTTTGATAGTCAGGATTCCTAGCCGTTGAGGCACTTTTAAAAGAAAAATCGAGCGCATTTGAGTATTTTTTTTAGTTGAGGATATTAATAAAATTTCAGTTTCTACTGAAAGTAGAAGTAGAACTAGAGTGTGGAGCACTGCAAGTAGAAGTAGAACTACAGTGTTTTAAAACTCAAATTAGCTTTTTGGTAAATCTAACTCTAAAATCTATTAAATTTGACTACAAATAACGAATCCAAATTATTGAAACCAATCTACTTCACGAATGATGTGTTAACATGTCAAATTTTCAAACTAATTTAGTATAAAGTCAAGCCATCAAGAAAAAATTTATATTGTTAATTTTAATGCGTTAATTTTTCATTATTTTTTTACCTCTGGACTTTATACTAAATTAATTCAAAATTTTATAAAATTTGTATATAAACATATTACTTGTGAAATAAATAGATTTTAATGGTTTGAATAATTTGTCATTTGAAGCCAGAACATTAGGTTTTGGTGTTAAGCTCACCAAAGATTTGATGATCTTAAGAACACCCTATTTTTACTCTTCTACTACATAATTTATTACTCAAAACAAGATAGTATTCCACTAGTTGTTGGCCTTAATTGTACAAATACATTTCTCTAATCATCATTAATTTATTACTCTCCATTACATAAATAATTTGATCAAGAAAACAACCGAATTCAACTCAAATTTCACTCCCGAAAAGGGCATTCATGCTATATATTAACCATGATTTGTTCATTATGCCATGCTACAACCTTCTGATAGGATAGGTCACCTCCAAATATGTCGAGAGAGCTACCGACTGTTACATCAACTCGCCCCCTACCAGCTGTCTTTATTCTCTCAAGGTCTTCCATTTTTGATACACCACCAGCATAAGTTACCGGAATCTACAAAACCAGTTACGAAATTAGGTATTTGCAAACAATATGCAACATTTATCATTATGAAATATTTTGAAAATATTCATTTGATTCGATACGAAAAAGGAAGTTAATTTTAGTTGATTTGGCCAACTGAGCATTGATTTCAACAGTGCTAACTGCTAAGTTATTTACAGAAAAAAAAAACTGCAAAAAGGTGATTACAAATATGACTAATGCTTGGTGTTATTTGTAAATGCAGTAGAGCATAACATGTATCATGCCAAAGAAACCAAATATCATATTGGTTCTCCTCAAAAAATAAAAATAATAATAAATAACAAACTATTGGTCTTCTAAGAAAGTCTAATTCAACCAGAAAACCAACAATTTTCTTCTCAACTTTAAATAAGAAAACAAGAAAAATCGTCAAGGATTCAAAATATTTGAAAAGAGCTGTGTTACATACTGGAGAAAGAGATCCAAGCAGAGTGACGAGCTCCTCATCTATACCTAATCTGTCATGTTATAAGAAAGTCGACATGAATGAAAATCAACAAAGTAGAAAGCATACCTTCTATAACATTAATTATGCAGTTATATCCAATATATGAACAACTAAGTTTGGGTGCCAGAATGAACAACCAGTTTTATTGCCTTTGAAGTGCTCAACTAAAACTTAATCCAATGAAACCTTAATTTAACAGTAATCAAAAAAGGAAAAATCATATATGACATGGTGAGAAATACTTCACCTTTTCCCCTCTACATCAACTCCATGCACCCAAAACTCATCAGCATATGAAGCCAAAAATTCCAAACTTTGAGCATCTAGAAAAACAATCCTCAATCAAACACAAGTTATCCAATTAAGCCCCAAAAACTCAAATTTGTATCAACAACTGCTGGGCTACGCAATTTTGCCTCCATTAAGCCTCATGTAAACCAACTGGCAGATACTTTCTTCAAAACTAAATGCAATTATTAATTTGCTTCCCTATCAAACTGACAGTAGCCATCATAAGCTCACTGCTTGCTCAAACTTAAAAATAAAAAATACAAAAAATAACTTGATTAAATATGCCCCAGTTTAGTCCAGAAAAAAACTTGATATAAACTGACTTTGCTTCAATCAACTGTGCATTCAATGAAGCCTTGATTTAAGCAAAACTTGATGTACCTTTTTTCGACAACTAAGATCCAAAACAAGTCTTTTCCTCCCTATCAAATCAACAAGGCCTTGGAGCCGCTCCATGTTCATCTTTCCATCACTGAAGACGTACTAGAAAGGGTAAAAAATGGATAAAAGTCCAAATCATTAAAGCTAATAAAAATGATATGCTACATCATAAAAATAATCTAACATAAGAAGATAATTACTCAAGGACCAAAATGAATTTGTGTTTACTACATAGTTTGATATCTTGCATTTTCTTAATTACAAACCAATGAATGTCATTTATCATGTCCTTGACCAAAACTTTAGTGTATAAGCCTTCAGAAGTAGTAAATTTAATACAAAGTAAAACGAACACATTAAATTTTACAAAACCCAAACTCAACCATAGAAACCCAATAAACACAACCAATGGCACCTTAAACATAAAGATGATAATTGAAGGAACATTGAGTCTTTTCAATTAATTTTGCAAATAATAACGAAAAACTTATCATATATTTAAATAACACCTGAGGGGTGAGAGGGAGAAAGGGAAAAACATACTCAGGTAACAATAACATGAGATGCACCTTCATTAAGGTATTTCATGGCATTCTCCAAGTTTATCCCACCTCCAACATGCAAACCACCTAATCACAAAAATATACAGCTGTCATTCCTTTCCAAACTTCAAATACTGGCAACAAATTATAACTACATAAGAAGTACAATATTAAATCAGATAAGCTTATTCACCCGTAATTAGGGGTGTTCATTGGGTCCCTTTTTTTTGTTTTCAACTGAACCGGTTTTTTTGTTTGGTTTTTTTGTTTAAATACATTGGTTCTGTTGAATTTTTGAAATGCTTCGGAATTTATATTTGGTTCGGTTTAGATTTTTCAAAACAGAAAGGTCGAACTGACCAAACTCTATATGGCTCAAATCCATGTTTTAGTGTGATCGATTGGTTTCCTAACTTTTTTGGATTTAAAATGAAGAAACATTTTGGTTTGGATATTTTAGAACATCTAGATATTTTGTCTGGAATTGAACAATGTGTGTAATGTCAACATCTGATATAGATATCCATATTATTTCTATGATTATTAAAATGTAATTTTGTATGTATTGAGTTTTGACCATTTAAAATTTAATCTCTTTTACTTCGGTTCAACCAAACAAACCAACATTTACTTTGGTTATTTTGGTTTGGTTGGTTTGATTATATTTTTAAAACCGAATTGAATTATGGTTTGACTATTTTAATTCGGTTTTAATCGAACAGACCCAATGAACACCCCTACCCGTAATTGAAATATTCATGACCCTCTCACCATCTACCAATAAAAGTAAGAAAGGTAGAAGAATACAAATGTAATTTCTAACCAGGATAAGCATGTATGCCTCTGTAACTGCCACCTGGCTCAAGGGATCAGCACCAAGCATTATGACATGGCCACCAGTGAGACTATCTCTTTTGTACATATTTGCATAGTAGGCAGATGACTTGTCAGATTCAAAGTTAGTCACAAGAGAGGAGTTCCCATTTTCTGATGAATCTGTTAGAGTTGACCCCACAATTTGTTTCACTTTTCCCTAAGAGAAAATAAATTTATTGAGGGTTATACCACAAAACGGCAAAATACTGTCAGGTCAAGTAACCTCACATGGAGTGTTTAGAGTACTT
Organism: Carex parvula; assembly: GCA_025461045.1. NCBI lineage: Eukaryota > Viridiplantae > Streptophyta > Magnoliopsida > Poales > Cyperaceae > Carex > Carex parvula. The sequence continues at coordinate 138,428 of JAJGRW010003267.1, forward strand.
GGAAAATGATATGGTATACCAATAATAAAACAAGAAATACTAAAAAAACACAAAAGAGCAAACAGAAAGATTGCTTTAAACCAAAATAGTACAAATACATGAAAATACATGTTTGTACATATTAGTGGTACAGAAAGAGTGAGGCTACGGTACTATGCATAGCACACTTTGGTCCATACTATGAATCCATATCTTCATTTCAAGGTCTAAATAGTCGACCGAACCATTTATCATGATCTCCATATGAAAATAGTACATCATGATCCTCACTCAGTACAGAAACTTCAAAAGATATTCGATTACAGTACCAAATCACCTTGTGTATATCAATGCAAGGTCGAAAGCGTGTTGCGTATTGAACAGCATGTTGAGCTCCTAAAGAAGTTAAAAGAAAAAGGTAAAATTTCAAGCTTTGGAGGGTATATCTAGAAGAAAACAAAAGGATAGAAGAGAACTACTGATAGATAGAGGAAGAGAAGTGCATTACTAGAAGGGGTGCACCTTGTAGGAGGTAAAAAAGATGGTATCTTTCTCCGATTGTAGATATAATTCAATTGACTGAGACCAATCAATTTATCATAAATCAAACTTTAGTAATGTTTATCAGTAATGTTATACTTCGTTCTATGGCTAGACAATAGTAGGCTGTGAGTTAAAAAAAATGTGTTCCAGAAGCGATTGAATAATACCAAGACGGTGCTCTCATGCCTCAGATCCCAACTGAACCAGAGCAAGATGTATCTCTGAGGACAATAGTAGGCCGGTGTAACCATCGCCCATACAGCTCGCTAGCTTAGAAGAATTGAACCTAAAACCAACGATTATCTAGGTGCTCTGCTCCAATATACACTAGGTGTTCGACGTATGTCTGAGAGAAGGAGACCCTGATTCACACCAGGCATCCAATTGCGAATGACAAACTGTCAGGATTGGAAGGTGATTTGGGATAGTGGTAGGCTAGTTTGAACCAGTCAAACAGTCAATCTACTCCAATATATTTGACAAGGCCCCTCCAAGCATCTACAGGTATAAATCTTACAATTTGTAAAGCAAATTTCTTTCCGATTTAATCAACTTGTTTGTTCGCATAAGAACCGAAACTAAGAGAGGGCCAGCCGATAACTAAGAGGAACCAAAATTGACCAAAAGCCAAGAAGAAAAGCTCAAAACTATCTATCGATAAGCTACAGTAAGCTATTGTTCCTTTTATATATGCTCAACTGATAAGCTACAGTAAGCTAGCTAGCTGTTTTATATAGCTATGAACTTAATTTCCATCAAAATTAAGCCGATTATATTAAGTGAATCATTTGATTTTGCAACCATATATATATAAGTTTAACTTAAATTATATTGATAACAAAGGCTTTAAAAAATGATTTTTTTTAAGTAAATTGAACTTTAATGGAAGTGCTAGAAGCATCTAACCTTTGAAAATAAATAATTTAAAGTTAAACTTATATATGGTTTGAAGCTTGAGGTGGGACACCTAATTTCTTCGCTGCTTTTTTTTCTCGGATCCTTTTTTTATTAATATGAAAATAAATAAAAAATATCAAAATAGAGGTAGGTTTCTGTAAAATCTCGATTTATAGGAAGAACAGGATAGAAATTTCTGTCCATGTAATCTTAATTATAACTCTCATAAAATTCCTAATTAAGAAAATAGAAAAAAAAATCGAACGGTACAAACCATCCCGCCCACAAAAAAACTTGGACGGAATATATTTTTTTTTTTTTTAAAGTCCGACAGCGGCTATCAGATTACATTAATTAGTAAAAAGTGTTTACAAACATTGTCATTTATGCTCGACTATTGCATTAAGTAAAAAGTGTTTACAACATTGTGTGACAGCGGCTGTCAGATTGCATTAATGTTTACAACATTAAGTAAAGAAAATCCTCGACGGAAGAGTTTATACCGTCCAGTTTTTTCAAAAAATATGCTATATATGCATCACTGGAAATGCTATCCTCTGCGGAGCTTAAAAACTCCGCACCTACGGTGCTTTTAATCTGGTCCGTTAGTAGTCCGTTAGTTTTGACGTTGCACGAATCTAAAAGTCCAATAATACTGCCCCTCCGTTAGCCCGAGTCTCAAAGCGGCTGAGAGTTAGTCTGGTCCGTTCGTTTTGCTCCGCAGCTGCGGAGTTTTGTAAAACTCCGCAGAGGATACGGGTCCTGCATCACTGAGGATCGTTCACAAGCCACTTATGCTCGAGTATTGTAAAATTTGAAGTTCAATTTGTATAAGATCAAGAGGTCAAAGAAACAACAAACCAAATTGAATAAAAGGAACAGTTGATTTTCATCCAGTTTATCATGCAACAAATGAACCAATACATCTCTTGTGATGTAGAGTATTAATTCTTCCACATGTTGATCTTTATGAAAAGTACTCCAATTTTTATGATTTTGTGACAGTTCGACTTCAACAGATTTGGTAATTATGAAATTAAAGGTCTGACTGAGCTCAAAGAGGACTTGCCAACACATATTAGCCAAACTCGAGGGAATTCATTGTATCAAGCCTTGCAAATTTAGTTTAAAATCTGGACGATACAAACTATTCCGTTCAAGAATATATTTTTCTTTTTTTTTTAGTGGGTCTGGACGGGATGGTTTGTACCGTCTGTTCTTTTATTTTTTCTATTTTTATTAATTGGTGATTTTATAGTAGTTTATAGTTAAGATTATATGGATGGGATAGTTTATCCCGCCCGACGGATGAAAATTTCTATTCCGTTTGGCGGACGGAAATTTCTATTCCATTTTTCCTATAAAAAAAAAATTCATAATTTTCGGGATAATAGATATTTTTTTTATTCTGTAGGATTCGAAACTTTTCCTTTCCGCAAGCATCTTTTTGTGATCCACAGTGCGGCATGTTACAAGAACGCCTAGACGGATTAGTAGTCAGTATCAATTGCATCATGTCAAATGCATGGAATGTGCAATAGTGAACCTTGCAGGTCGGCGTAGTGACCGGTGTGTCCATGTAATTATTTCAATTGTCATTTTTGTCTGACTGGCGAGTAAATGTAATTATTTTTATTGTCATTTTCATTTGACTGGTGTAATTATTTCAGTTCTCATTTTCATTTGATGCTTTTAGTGTATATATAAGCAATTGTCATTTTTATTTGACTAGTGAGTCCATCTAATTATATTGTCATTTTTATTTAAATTAACACAAATGTGACGTATTGTCGATCCCAAAACCTGATCAAGCTTGTGAATAAATAATAATTTGAATAAATTCTTTATAAGAAGTATGACAATATAATGTTTATCAAATTATTATTTTTACACATTGTCTCTAACTTTTTTATGCATTTACACATTGTCTATTTAATTTAATTTTTTATATTATGGATAAAAAATGCATGTAAGTGAGTTTCTAAATTAAAAAAAATCTGTATCACTACAAGAATATTTAATATAGCTCGCTCTCTAAACTACTTTTGCTCATTTTTAGTCTCCTTAATTTTGCCTTTTCTGTCTTTACACATTAGTTAATATTATATTCTGATTTTAATATGGTCATGCCCTCAAATAAAAAAAAAATATATAATTCAATACCTATAAAAGCTATATTTGCCGTCTACTCGATAGAAGACTAATGTCCCTATAAAATTAGAAAGACACGTTAATTCTAGAGGTGCCTCAATAATTCGAAGGGCGGTACAAAAAGCTCGAGGTTCGTGAGCCGCTCGAACATAGCTCAGAAACAAACTCGCTAATAACTCGTTTGTTAAAAACTCAAATTATTCTGGCTCAAGTTGAGTAACTCGTTTAACTCACGAGTTGAGTTCGAGTTGGACTCAGCTCGTTCATTACAACTTGGACTCGGTTGAGTACCTGCGTCCCATGGGCAGTACGATATTGTACTTTTGTATATTTTTTATTATGTATGTACACAACTATGTTTGTACTTGTGAAATAGTGATTATATGGACAAACAAAACTTAAATGATAACACAAAAGATAGCATCTAACGGTCTTTCAACTCTAAGTTCCTTAAAATTTAACAGTTCAACACCTTAAAATTCAAAGTGCTAGACTTCTAAATTCGAGTCAACTCGACTAGCTCGCTATTTTTCTGAATTGAATTAAATTACCCTTGACTAGTGCTAACTCAGCTCGGACCGACCACACATTAATCAACTTCTTTGGGCCCCTCGTGAAAATGATATATGGCGCTCATTCCACAACGATGTAATCTCGTTTTGAGCCACATATATATATATAGATCATCAAACACGACGGCTTTGAAAGGAGACAACCAAAGAATTTTCCAAGAAAGCCAAACCACATAATTTTTGTAATAAGCAGTAGTTGTTATAATGCTTAATTTTAATGACATAATAATCAAATGTAAAAAGAGATGATCATACATATAACCATCCGGCAAATTCGCCTAGCTTGTACATGGTTTTATTTGTAATGAAATTTTAGTAGGTACTTTGCCTGCTATTTCACAAATAAATTTATTACTAATAAAATCATCTGGATCTGTTGGATGAGCAAAATGTCACATATATTTTTGCTAAAAATATACACAAGATTGTATATTAGAAGAACGGGATGGTTTATTCCGTCCGAACCATCCTGTCCAGCTAATTTCGTCACTAATCACGCAAAATCTCTAAAAAAAAAAAAATCTAGACGGGATAGTCCATTCCGTCCAGTGTTGTTCATATTTTTTTTTCTTCTTCTTTCGTAGTTCTTCCAACCCCCTCCTCCCTCCCCCCCCCCCCCCCCCCCCCAAAAAAAAAAAAAAAATTAACAGTACTAGACAGGATGTATTATCACGTCCAAGATTTTTTTTTTAATTAGCGTGTTTGCATGGTTAGAAACACAATTAGCTGGACGTGATGGATGAGATAAACCATTCTGTTCTTCCTATATTTCGAAATTCCACCAAATCCTCTTATTTATATAAGTAAATTTTGATATTTAAGCACTTATTTTTCCTACAGGATCTTTTACTAATCAAAGCTTCAAGAACGTGTACGTAGCTTTCATCTGCAATTAATTGTCATTAATTAGTCAAAGTAATGCAGGCAATTCATCACTACTTTTCCATTTTGATTATGCGGTTGTCGGACAATCAAGAGGAGGTTTCACTATGGAAAATTCAGCAATTGAATCATTAATAATGTAAGGCATGATCAACACATCAAAAGTATATCATTTGAAATTAATAAACGCATAATTTCTGATGAAGTACCATTTATATGACAAGTACCATAGAATTTTATTTATAAAAACATTCGACTTTAATTTATTCCTTCCGCTCCATACAAAAACAATCTATAAAAAAAAACTCATCAAAGATTAAATAATACGACAGTCGGATTACTGCTTTTTATTAAGTTAACATTTGTATTCTCCAAATAAATCGTAGAACATTGCACTGGATTAATTATTAGTAAGCATAAGGCTCGCCTCCAGTCAAATTTAATCTTATAAAAAGTTGGATAACACTTTCTTAGAGCTATATGTATAACGAATTGTTGTGTCATAGTACTGTCTTAGTACCTCAAAGAGTTGACATATCCTTGTGTCTCAGTACCTTGCATATTTAATCCCAGGATATCATCGCACCAACAACACCTAGCACCAACAACACCTAGCTACTTGTATAACTGAACCATTGAGAGCTTCTCACATTAACTAAAGATGCATTATTCCTCACTCAATTTCCTCCTCCTCCTCTTATTCATTCAAGCCTTCTTGGCAAATTGTTGTATTGAGCATGAGAGAGATGCACTTCTTGAATTCAAAGCTGGTGTCAATGATACGAGCAGTCGTTTGGCTTCATGGAGTGGCGAACAATGCTGCAACTGGGCAGGGATCCGTTGCAACAATCAAACAGGTCATGTTGTCAAACTAAACCTTCGAAATACCAACCCTTATCTAGACAATATCTATGAAGATAATTACTATGATTGGATCTACCATAGTTTGGTAGGCAAGATCAGCCCATCTTTGATATTTCTTAGTGATCTGAAATACTTGGATCTCAGCTTTAATAATTTTACTGAGAGTAAATTTCCAGAATTTATTGGTGCATTTAGAAACTTAAAGTATCTCAACTTGTCTAATACGGGCTTATCAGGAACAATACCTCCTCAACTTGGGAACCTTTCTAGATTAATGTACTTAGATCTTAGCAATGGCTACCCATTTTCTAGTTTTATGTTGAAGTCTGATACATGGTGGTAACCTAATCTGAGGTATCTAAAGCATATGGATATGTTAGGAGTTGATTTTAAAGATTCAAATGATTGGGTGGAAACTTTGAACAAACTATCATTACTTGAAGTGTTAATTTTGTTCGAAAACAATCTAACCCATATTCCACAATCAATCCCTTTTGTGAACTTCACCTCCCTCACAGAGCTTCATCTTTCTGAGCAGAACTTCAATACCACCATACCCAATTGGGTGGGAAATCTAACTTCTCTAAACAAACTTACACTCGATGATAATTCACTTGTTGGCATGGCACCACCACTACATAGTCTAACAAAATTAACCGACTTAAGTGGCAACAACATAGAAGGAGAAATTAGGGAGTTATTATTGGGCAAGTTGTCAAATTACACATTGGGGAATCTGAAGTATTTAGATCTTTCATCAACTAACATATCTGGAACTTTGACAGGGTGGATAACGGACATGACAAGTGTAACTCATCTTGCCCTTTCCTATAATTACCTAAGTAGTACAATACCAATTGATATTGGAAATTTAACAAATCTTGTCCATCTTGATCTTAGTGCTAACTCCCTCAGAGGACTACTATCAGAAACTCATTTAACTAGTTTGTTAAAACTAAAATATTTATACCTCGGATATAACAATATAACTATTTTAGTTGATAGTGATTGGACCCCTTCTTTCCAACTGAATAGTATCGATTTGACTTTATGCAAACTAGGGCCAAAATTTCCCTCTTGGCTCCGAAGACAAGTAGAAATTAAGGATCTACGCCTGACAGAAACTGGAATTGATGATAGTATACCCGATTGGCTTTGGAGTTTATCTTCACTTAGCACCATTTATTTGCCAGGAAACTTACTTAGAGGGAAGTTACCAGCCAGCTTGATACACATGACCAAACTCATTGAAATGGATTTGAGTAATAATCGGCTTGAGGGCAAAATACCATTTCTTCCAACAAGTTTGAAGTACCTATATCTTTCCAATAACTCCTTGTCGGGACAACTGCGTAAAAATCGTAAGTCACCATATGAGAATAAACCGATCATCTCGAACAATAACACTGTTGAAATTGTAGAGTTGTTTCCTTGCGGATTAACTTTGCAAATGCTTGATCTCTCGAGTAATAGTTTATTAGGGAATCTTCTTCCTTGCTGGTCTAACATCAGTTACGAAGTAAATCTTGCAAATAATAGACTCTCTGGAGTTGTGCCCAGCTCTTTGAGTTGTTCAGTCACACTAAGTGAGCTTCATCTTGCAAACAACAGTTTAACCGGAGAGTTTCCATTTGATTTCACTAGTGGAAAAAGTACAATTAGTATCGGCCCATCAGTGTCGGATTTTACATTAAACCGATACTGATATATATCAGGAACGGGCATATTAAACAGCCGACCTTGATTATGCTTATCAGGAACAGTTGTATTTTAAAGACCGTTCTTGATAGTGCTGGCCGAATCAGGAACGGCTCTTTACAAAGAACCGTTCCTGATTGTGTGTTATTAGTATCAGCTCTTTAAAACAACCGTTCCTAATAGTTTTAAAAACGGCCTTTTATTTAACCGACCCTGATATTAGTACTGGTCTCGGAAAAACCCCAACTCGAAATCAAATCCCCACCCCCACAATCTCCGACTCTCCAACTCTCCAACCTAACCAGTTCGCAAAATTTGAAAACCCTAATCCCTATTCGATTTCTTCGCCTTCTTCGCCATCTCTCTTCCTCTCATGTAATCTAGGCTTCCACCAATGACGAACGCCATGAAGTCCTCGATCAAGTTTCGCGACGACCAAAAGCCTTTGCTCCGTGCGAAGGTCCCGATCCGTGAAAACGCGAATAACTTTTGGAAAGAGAAATGGGCGATCAATTTGTTGCGGTGCTGACCTCCGACTCCTCTCAGTCGACGAACCAAGAGCCCAAGCCGCCGGGTCGGCGCCTGAAGTGGGTCCCAACCTCTACTTATCACATAATCGACGCCGAGAAACACCTCCTTTCTGTCGTCAAGTGAGTCTTCTCAACTCAATTACATAGCTTGAGTCCCTTCTTTTTGTCTTGTATTGGATCCTCTTCATTTCGGAAGGGACTGGACTGGAGCTTGTTGAAACATTCTTGGAGAGTGACAGTACATTATTATGATTTACGGTGATATAGTTGAGCATATTTATCAATTTATCTAAAACCGGTATGAATGAACTATCATTGAGAAGTACTAATTTTGGTTTTTTCCGTTGAGATTAATATCCCGGCCAATTGTGTCTCTTGATCTTGATTGACAGTTTGACACAATTTGTGCATATACGCACTTCATAAGCAAAAAGATAATAATGAAAATAAAATTGTTTGGTAAGTTTACATGAGGACACCAAGCTTACTGTTCTAATTTTAATTTGCATTCTTGGAAACTTTTCTTACTGGCATAGCAAACTGATTGGAGAACTCTGTTATTGAAACACGAATCAAAGCTTTATGTTCTTATTGTTTTGTTCTGACTCGGATTGCCTGCATTGATGAGACTATAAAATAAAGAATGAAAGGGGTAAATTAGTCTAACTTTGTCCAATATGGTACCAGTATTCCCGTAATTCAATCTTTTGGTTCATTAAATAGGTCAACACCAGCATCCATTCTGATATTTTATCTGCAAGAGTTTGTTTCACTTAGCACCTTTCCCATTTTCAGATGGGGTGGCTCAAGTCGACCTGACTTCACTTGTAAAAGTACAGAAGGTTTGTTAAATGGAACTTCATTGTCTTTTGTGTCAGGTTACCCAGGATCTCTGATTCAGTGAATTAAATGACCTTTTTTCTAAATCCTGACAGAAACTGAAGCATGGTTCATTGATTCTTTTGAAGAATGGCGCAAGGCTAAGAATCTGACTAATTTCATTTTGCTTGGCCACTCATTTGGTGGCTACGTGGCATCGAAGTATGCACTAAAGGTGGAATTCTTTTATTATTTATGAAATTGATTTGTGATTTTCAAAGATATTCATGTGTGTTCCTGCATATCCTCAAATTACCTATATACTCGGAAACCTCCTCTTTCTATGCTTTGTCCAGATGACCAGACTCATATTACAGTACAGATAAGTTGTTAGGAAGGAGGTCATTTGAGAAAAATTTAAGGAAACTAGATATGTTTTCTTTCTTTCTCTTTTTGGTCATAAAGAGTGCAGGATTACTTCAAGATTTTAGTAATTTACAATAATTTATGATCTCATCTGATATGCTTGTCCTATGTTATTTTTTTCTAGCATCCTGAGCATGTAAAACATCTGGTTCTGGTGGGTCCTGCTGGTTTCACGACTGAGTTAGAGCACAGCTCAGAGCAGTTTTCAAAATTTAAATCATCATGGAAAGGTGCTGTCATCAACCATTTTTGGGAATCTAATTTCACTCCTCTAAAGCTCATAAGGTAAAAACTGAAGTGTTTTATTTTTTATTTTATAGTTCCATGCTTAAAGTGGCGTTTAGTACTATACCAGTAATTGTTGGTGTTGGTATCATGGTAAGTTATATATTGAGGTGTATTACATGGTACTGAATACTGATATGTGTCCTTTTGGATTTCTTTGTCTTTGAGTTTTTGTGCGCTTGGTATTTCCAATTGAGTTGGGTTATGACGATATGTAACATGTATATGACATAAATCAGTTTTCCTTTACGATTTCTTCAATAAAGGCCTTAATTATTTCTTTTGTTTAGTACAATGGCAATCAACAAGAGACATGTCGTGCCAGACTAATTACATTTCTTGTCAATACAGAGGTCTGGGCCCATGGGGCCGCAACATTGTGCAAAAGTACACTGGTAACAGATTCGGTTCCTACTCTCAGGGGGATCCATTGACTGAAGAGGAATCAAAATTACTTACTGGTACTTTCAATTATTTTATTTTTGTCTTCCTTTTTGAAGTATGCATCCATACATTTTTTGTCTTTTTGAAATATGCATCCATACAATCTGGTTCAAGTCAAAAGTTCTCTTTATTGTTTAATTCATGCAGAATACATTTATCATACTTTGGCTGCCAAAGCTAGTGGGGAGCTGTGCTTGAAATATATATTCTCCTTTGGGGCTTTTGCAAGGAAACCTCTTCTAGAAAGGTTCATCTTTTATTTTCAGTGAATAATAACATAAAACTGTATACACAAAACTGTATACACATGATATTTTGCTTAGATAGGGAAATGAGTAATATTTTTTTTCATATTTTGAAACTGTATACATAAAACTGCTCCTTAAATCTAAGATGTTCACTGTTTATTGAGCAGATTGATCTCAAAGACAAGTGGCGAAACATGACGAGAAGCTAGATTATGCTGTTGATATTGACTTCGAAGTAGAAGCTGCAAATAGATTGTCCAGAATGAATTTTACTTCTCGAGTGGTACTATCCTTCATATTAGTTATAGGTTGTAAGAAAGAGAAGCATTTTTAATTTAAGTCAAGTAAATAGATTTTTTATGACAATTAACTTGGATAATTTTGTGTCTTTTGTGTGTTTTGTGGATATATGGAATTAAATTTGGATATTTTTTTATGGCAATTAACTTGTTTGATGTCTTTTGTTTGTGATTGTGGCATATTAATTATTGATCTAAATGTGATATTTGAATTAGCTCATGCGAATACCCACATTTTGCAAAAAAAAAAAAAAAAAAAAAAAAAAAAAAAATTATATATATATATGAACAGTAACGGTTGTTTATTAAAAGGCCGTTCCTGATTGTTAAAATCAGTATCGGTTGTCCTTAAAGGCCATTCCTGATGTGTGTTTTTCCACTAGTGTTTGCAATTTTGCAGTGGATTACAACTGCTTGATCTTGGAGAAAATAATTTTCACGGGATAATACCTGATTGGGTAGGAGAAAGCTTTCAGCAGTTGCAAATTCTAAGGTTGCAGTCCAATTTTTTTTCTGGTAATATCCCATCCAAATTGACACAACTGAATAATCTACGATTCTTAGATCTTTCCAATAACTACCTTACTGGCCCACTGCCAAGAGGTTTGGATAACTTTACTTTCATGAGTGAATTGTTCTGGATGGAAAAAGATTATTATGAAGGGAGTGTAAATGCAATTACCAAAGGGTTGATCCTTGAGTATGATTTTCAAGAACTTCAATTTTGGAAGAGTATGGATTTGTCAAACAATAATCTAACCGGTGAAATACCTCAGGAGATAGTTGTACTTAATGGTTTATTGAATCTAAACTTGTCCCACAATCATTTAATAGGAAACATTCCGCTTGAAATCGGAAATATGTCATCTCTAGAGTCACTCGACTTTCACAAGAATAACCTATCAGGGACTATACCACAAAGCATATCCACTTTATACTCTTTGGAAGTGCTCAATTTTTCTCACAATAATCTATCTGGGAGCATTCCAAATGGGCATCAGTTGCAGACTCTTAATGACCCATCAATCTACAGTGGCAATCCATACCTGTGTGGAGCCCCGCTAGAGACAAGTTTGTGCTAGCGGTGTGAGACTTCCTCAGAGTAATGGTAACAACGATTCCAATTCAACAATAACCGATGATAGGGACAAGTGGTTGTATTTGTTCATCGAGTTTGGATTTGTGGCAGGATTTCTAGTGGTGTTTTTCATCCTACTATTCAAAGTAAAGTGGGGGTATACTTATTTCCAAATGGTCGATAGTGTGCTTGAGAAGGTATATAATTATGGGTGTTGTAATATGAAGACTAAATAAATTGGATCGTAGCCCATTTTGGTTGTTTGTGGCGGAATTCATCTCCAAACTGCCGATGTGCTCTTCAATTGATTAAAAGTCAAACCGTGAGTTGAAGGGTCATCTCTGAAGCTGCTCTCTTCTATATTGAAAAAGAAGGCTCCTCTTCAAGTTCTTTTCTAGGATTTTTTCTCTTGTTTAATTCACCCAAATACATTTGATAATATCATAGATTAGTGTATGAAATTGTAAAAGAGTATGAGAGGGAGTGTTATTGGCTTGATAATCTTCTTATATTGTAAAACTCCTTGTTATAGTGATTTTGTACCGTGCTCCCGTGGTTTTCTCCCGAAAGGGTTTCCACGTAAAATCTTGTGTCTCTCTTTTATTTTATGGGCTTGATTGTTTGTTGCTGTTCGCTTCTTGTGTGCCTTCTATATTTCTCTATTTGATCGGGTATTGGTGTATGCTCGCAAAGTGTTCGACGAAATTACTCATTGAATGTTTTTAATGGCTGTCCCAACAATTGGTATCAAAGCACGTTGGGCTTTGGCATAGGAGTGATTGAAGTTTGAGTGTGTTTAAATTTAAGCTTGTATCGTGATCATACATATGTGGTGTAGAATGGAGAATATGAAATTTGAGAAATTGAATGATAACAATTGGACTATTTGAAAAATATTGATGGAGGACTACTCGGTCGTGAAAGAGCTAGATTTACAATTGATTGGTTGGAATGCGCAACCCGTCACATGAAGAATCATGAATGAGTGTTGCATGATCGAAAATATTCGGAAGCTATAATACAGTGTATTGCTAAAATTGAGAGGATGAATGCACATAATTTCCACTTGTCCTGCATTTATTATTTCTAGCGCATCTTAGGTATAGTCAATAATGCATAAATTTTGTATATTATCTGGATTACAAATAATAAATATTCATCTTAGTAATTAAAACATTAAAAAATCGTATTAATCAATACAAATTCCAATCAGGCTTCTCAACATATAATATGGTAATAATGACAAGAGGTTCTTGATAAAATATATATAGATTCTATGTATGAGATTAAATTCTATATATCTATATATTTTTCCAAGACCCATTAAATCAGCCTGAAGTTTAAATTTGATAAAATATCACTACTAGAATTTTGATTTCTTGCATGGATAAAACTTAGTTGTTACATGGATGTGAATGTCCCATGCAAAAGAATTGGCATTTCTGACACAACAATATCTGTTGCATGGGTGTCCCATGCAAAAAGTAACGCATGCAAAAGATTTGATGTTTATCCATGCAATTGTCTCTTACCGACCCATGCAACTAATATTTGACGACCCATGACCCGCCAGCGACGCCTGATAGTATATTTTAATGAAGGTCCATGCAAAAACCAAAAGAAGTATCCATGTAACAAGTCTGCAGAACTGAGACCCAACAGTTGCATGGGCTTATCCATGTAACAAGTTTTAATGATTCTTTGTTTATTATTTTATTCTAAAGGTCCATGTAAGAAGTCCTACACTATCCATGCAATAAGTTTACCAAATTGAGACGAAACTGTTCCATGGGCTTATCCATGTAACAAGTTTTGATGATTCGTTTTTTATTTTATTCCGAAGATCCATGTAAGAAGTCCTATACTACCCATATAATCAATCTTATTTCAAAATAGTTATCTTTTGTACTAGTATCGTGCCCGTGTGTTGCAACGGGAGCATTTTATAAGAGGAAAAATATATTTTTATAAAAAAACATACCAATAAAAATAATAATTATTCAAAAATTAAGGGACATGCTAATAGAATTTATATGATTCTGTATTTTTAATTACCTTGAAACATGATCTCTAATAATAATTTGATGATTTACAAAATAAGTATCTTTAAGTACAAATAATATCAAATAATAGCTCGATTCTAATATAATATTAGATTCTAATATAATATCAAATATCGTATACAATTCAATATCGACATACAACATGATATCAAATAACATTTATATATACATTGATATTTTTTACAAAGTTACAAACTCCATCAATTACAAACTCTAATAAATCAATTGCATGTACTGCTACAGTGAGAAATTGCCTCAAAAATTAAGTGCAAACCAAACCTAATTATTACAAGTAGAAATTACGATTTACATATTTTTCAAAATAGAATTGCAAAATCTTGAAAGGGTACAATTTATAAAAGTCAATACAAGACATTAGAAAATAACAAAAGATACATGTGGTGAGTACCTGCTATTGAAATTGATGAAAGAAAACTATATCAATAAGGATTGACCAACATCCAATCAAGTATACTACCAATCAATAAAAACGTAGGTACTGACTGGTACCAAATGTGAAAAACCATAAAAGGAACTCTCGTGTCCATCCAATTACCCCAATTATTGTTGTTCCTGTCTCAAATCTAACATATAAAAGGAAGTCAATATTTTACAAAACTAAACAGTTATGACCTATTAATGACATCATAGTATGTAGGCCTCACCCTAAAGGAGGTTCAGCATAGGTTGAGTAATCTTTAAGCACCTCGCTAATTATCTCACCATCACCTAATAATAATAAAAAAATGCTTGTGATAGATGCAGAATAAGAGCATTTTCTTTGTACGGTTGACTTGTTATGTTTTTATTTTATCGTTTTGCTCATTTTTATGAAGAACCATGATACATAACTTAATGAAGGAAGGGAAGCTGGTCGATTTAAGTAGTATAGTTCAATTGATCCAAAAGGCAATGCATACGAGGGGCCCAAGTCTATGGGAGACTGCCAAGGTGATGTTAGCTCGAGTCTCCCAGTTTAACGGGTCCGGCACGAGCCTTGGTTCCCTGTTTGGCAAAGAGAAGGATGAAATTAGATCGTAGAAAAAATGATGGCACATACTAAAACACTAGCTTTGAAAAACACTAGATTTTTTTTAATCTTATTTCTGTATATTAGAAAAACACTAGCTTTGAAAAAGAATAGAAGAAGGAACATACTAAAATCCTACATAATTCACCATGTAAATTTTAGCTTGTACGAATATGCCCAAACCAAATAATATACTGTGGTATGGTAGTTTTAAGTAAGTGACTAAAGTGGAAATAGTGGTACCTATACTGGTACAGTAAGTGACTGACAAACAACATGAACAAAACATTTAGAAGTAACAGTATAACATTACTATACTTATTCTAACAATGTTCAGTTTTAAAAAAATAAATGAAGATGGAAAGTAACTTAAAAAAATAATTTCATTAACCTTCATCTTAACACTGGTAAATGGAGGGGCTCCGGATGCTCCAGCGCACCTGGTGCCATTAAATTTGATTCTTCTTGTAACCTCAATTCTTCTACAGTATGCAATGAAAAGGGACGGTCACTTTGTCCTGTAATACATATCTATACATCAGTCCAACCCAATTTGATTCTTCTTGTGAAAAGGAGTGTCCCTTTGATTCTTCCTGTTACCTCAATTCTCCAACCCAAATTTTTTTACTCAATTAAAAACTTAATTATTTGTTTAAAAAATAAGAGGAGAAATACATAACTGATGAAGACCACCGTTGGAGACGAAGAAGTGAGAACTCAGCTCACTGATTTTTCCTTATTCAAAAGAGCTAAAAGATAATTTTTAAAATTGTTACTTGATGCTTAATCTGTACAATCTAATGGTTGAAAATGCTTAGAAGTGATGTATGAACATGTCTAGAGGTCTACACAACTTAATTTCAAACATTTTATTAAGGATTTCATCAAATTTAATCTGGTCAACTCACAGTTGACTGTTTTCTTTTATTTTCCAGATCCTAACTATTTTGATTATTCCTATTAATGTGTTTGTCCAAAAATTCTATAAAAATTCTAAAAAATGCATATGACTATGCTTGAAGAACTGTATAAATTTCCTTGCCAAATTCCAAACAGATTGAGAGAAAAAGATTTTTTAGTGTTCTGGACATTTTTGCCCCTGTGAAACCAGCAACTATACACTTCAAAGGAAAAGAGAAATTGCTTCACAATAGGATATATTAAAAACACACATGAACTTTATTCAGGGGCAAATCTGAGAATCATGATTCAAATTAAACCAGTTAGCTTATATGATTCAAATTCTTGCCGAGCAAAGTCTTTTGATTGGCAACAGGTCTAGGGTTCAATTTAACACAAGTTTAACTGCATTACAATACAGAAATTTAGATTCCACATGAGTACACAATATCTAAAAGATATATAAAAAAGAAAGTGTACCTGTTATGCATAAAAATACCAAGAACAGAAAATTACTGCAAAGTTAAAATTAAAGTTCAACAATTTATACCAAGAAAAATTAGTATGGAGGCCTTTAACAAAATACTAATCCAGCGAGGCATGGTGACCTCATAGTCTTTGATCCATTAATTACCCAATTTACATCTCTGTCGCTGATTGGACCAGCACCCTTACTTATATCGGTACTCAAATTGAAAAAAAAAAAGAGAGGATAAATGATAGAAGATAAGCTGTCCTTTTAACCAAGTTGGATCAATTGTTGCTATGAACAAGTAACTTAGGTCGAATTCCAGTTATCAACATAGTCTTTAAGTGTCTTTGTCTGTTTCATCAGTAAGAAAGAAGTGCAAAGAAGCAAAATTTATGATGAAAGTGATATGGAGCATGGGTTTGGTATATTACATTATACATGATCATTCTAATCTAAAATCATATACATTATCAAACATAAATAGGGGAAATTCTCTTTCAAAAGGATCCAATCCTGCAAACTAACAAATCAAATAGAAAAATTAACTTTGCTAGATAACATAAAGTAAAGAATTTACCTATATGTGCAAACTATTTAATTTTGGTACTGTTCTAAGAACATGTAAATTGGAGCTCACATGTCTCTTTGATTTTCTCTTTTCTTGGTCCCTTTTTATTTCTTGAGAAATTTAGATATATACCCATCATAAACTCTGAATTTAGATATTTTCCCATCCAAACTTAAAAATGAGTTATTTACTCATTAAAACTTAAACTAATTTATTAATATATCCAATTTTCAATTTTACCTTTTAAAAATATACCCAATTAGTTATTAACCATTTTGCCCCTTATTCCAAATTCTGTATCGTTTTGGTCCACTATTGAAATTTCCAATTATTTGATTAACTTACCTGTATTGTTTACTAAAAGCTTCCACATTTTATAACTCCTCCTAACTTTAAAATCAGTTCTAAACACTATAACTACCAAACAAAGAAAATTATATCAGTTTACTAAAAGCTTGTGCACTTCTTTCATTTCATCGAACACCTTGAGTGCACATAATCAAACACTGGTATACAACTTCTAAAACTAAAAAAAATGTATAACAAGGAACTAATTTTGAGAATTGGACCGGATAATCATAGTAGATCTTGAGAATTGGAACTAATTTTGTCAGACCAATTGATACAAGAGAACCTTCGCTCATTATTCAAACAAATTTTAGAACATAAATTATGAATCCACCTAAAAGAAGAGAAGAAGAATGATACGTGTGAGAGTTACTTGAAAGGAGGCAAACATCTCTTCCTTTCGTGAATCTGAGCTTGCAAGCTTCGAATCTCACCTTGCAAGTTTTCGACGGGACTTAACAGGGTGGGGTGGGATCGGGACAGAGAACGCTGGAGAAGAAGCAATCGGGGTTGGTATTGGAGAAGGGCTCCGGTTGTGTTTGTTTAGAGAGTTGAGAGAGAGGGTTTCGATTTGGTTTTGAAACAAACACGTTAAGTCCTTAGGTAGGAAGAACTTTCTGTGTATCAACTCTCTGTATGACATTCACATTCCTACCCACGAATTCAATCACCCGAGGTAACATAATTTCTCCATTTTAGATCAGGGCCATCAGATCGGATTTCGCACGAATATTGAAGATAATATTGACTCCCACCCACAGCCACTAAAATGGAGACCTCCTTTGAAATCATGACTCTTCATCATCTATCGGATGGTTCTGATTTGCAAATACATAAATTAGGTGATAATTGTACAGCAAATCAAAAAAACATTTTCTATTTTTTTTACTTCTTTTGTAAGTAAATCATACTTATAAATGTCAATTTTATAAAATTTCATCCTTATTGCTTATTAAAATTGAGTTAAAAATTGCGGACCGTTCATTTTCACGTTATCCATCGACGGTCGATTTGTAATGAAATAATTCCAAACTTATTTTTTTAATGATCAAGGGAAACATTAAACATAACCAACATAAAAGTTTTGAATTTTCATTATGTTTAAGCTTCGATCCAACGTGAAATGTTTATAACCCTTCGATGTTTCAATATTCCGACAACTCGATGGATAGGTAAATAAAAATAAAATTTGATCAAACTTTGCTATAATTAAATTAATATAATTCTCTTTGATTTGAATGGTTTCGATCGACTAAAGGATGACATATTTCCGCACGCCTTCATTAACTCACAAGGCTAGAGTTTATGAGCTTGAAACATAAACTCTAACTTTGTGAGTCAATGAAGGCACACGGAAACAAATCGGTCGCTGCTTGATCGGAACCGTTGAAATTATAGAGCACTGAATTTAGTCACTTGCAGCAAAGTTTGATGCAAATTTATTTATATTTACCTATCCATCCAGTCAAAGAAATATCGAAACATCGAAGGGATATAAACACTTCACGTCGGATCAAAGCTCAAACACAACAAAGCTTCAAAAATTTTATGTTGGCTGTGTTCAATGTTTTCTCATGATCATTTGAAAACAAATTTGGAATCATTTCGTTGCAGATCGACCGTCGATTGCTTACATGAAAATGAACGGTTCGCAAATATTTGCTAAATTTGAAGGGTAAAATAATTATAAAGGTCTATAAAATTGACAATTATTAGTATGATTTGGTCATAGAAGATGTAATTAATTTTTTAAATTTTTAAAATTTTTTTTTCATATTATTTGATGTACATGCATTACCTAATTATTAAATCAAGCTCCAAACCGTCTGATAGGTAATGAATGGTCCTGATATCTTCATTTTGAGGCGTTTTGTTAGCAAAGCAGTTTTGATTTTATGCAGCACACGACCTATGTAATTTAATTAGTGTCCAATATATTTAACACACTGCATGAAGCTAACACTGCTCTGTTAAAATTTGTACATCCGAAATTTTTTGTTTCCCATTGCACCCAGAGAGGATTTAGGCGCCAGCTCATTTTCACCCTCTTGTAAGATATTTTTCAGGTCCCTCCATTTTTTCGTGTTCCCTCCTATTTTTTTCAGCAAATTCGCATCTCCCTCTGATTTTCCAAGTCCCTACCTTCCTTTATCAATTCATAAGTCCCGCCTTTCGCCCAGCCGCCTTTTTCTTTCAATTTTCACTTTCTCCCGATCGATCCCCTTTCTCGTCTTTCTTCTCTCACATGAGGCGCCTTTTTCTTTCAATTTTCACTTTCTCCCGTAGCTCCGTCGATTGGAAGTCGTCCGCCGAGCCAGGCAGCCGCCGTGCTAGGGTTCCAGTTGTAAAAAGAGATATCAGTATTAGCCCAGGTCCTAATGCCAATTGGAGTAATTTCTCACGAAGTACCGTGAGACCAAATGTACAAGGTATGATTGAGTATCCTTCTTTTATAAATAATTTCTCACAAAGTACCATGAGACCAAATGTGAGGTATTAATCTTGGTCATTCATGAACATCCAAACCGTAATATCAAAATAGTCCTAAATTCCATGTGAAATATAGTTCTAGTTGTGTTCTCAATTTATAATGCACTAATTTTGACGGATAGGATAAAGATCAGGCAGGATCTGAGGAGGTAGTTCGCCTGGCTTCTCAACAAAGCGTGAAGGAGTGAATAAAGGGGTAAGGAAACTTGGGGGAAGTCTAATTCTTCAAGGCTCTGTCAGGAAAGAAGAAATAAGATAAGTTTTTATTCCTTATTTTCATTATTAATTTAGCATAAGGTTTCAACTTTTGAGAAAGTACCTTATCCACGACATTCTTTACTTATGAGTACCAGAGCTTCCTTCCCACTTCGCCAGTGTCTTGGCAGGCAATAAAATTCTTGATGCCACATCCATCAAACCCTCCTCACTTTCCACAGGAATGATGAATTTCCACAAAAGGTCTTCTCATCGAGTTTAGCATTGAGACAACCTCTCAAGATTACCTTAATTAGAAGTTCTAAACCTATTGTTTTTACCACTTCGTTGAACTTCTGTTTAGCAACATTAGAGGCCATCAGTTTCTCCCAAGATGCCCCTGATACCCCTTTCTCCCAAGAAGCAAAAAATTTTGTGTGTTCTTTTGAAAAAGCTGTTGAGTATTAGGTGGTATTTGCAAAATCTCTATATCCCAAATAATTGTAATTGTCATCTTTATATCAGGTTGTAAAATGAAGAAAAGAGGCCTTGTCTAAAGCAAGAGGTATACAAATATATTGCCTATTCTTAGTAAAGTTCATAGGTTAATATACCAATTATTCACTAATTGGGTTTGTTATGTGTTAGTGGGTTGCTAATATTGGAAACAAGAGAGCAACTGAGAAGCCCAGTCTGAACTATATCGGATTGCATCAGCTGATGCGTCTCAAATTGTGGACTCACTCCTTGCCGGTTTTGTCCCTGTAAGTTACTTTGGCAAGTCTGAACAATATCGGATAACCTAGACTTTGGCAAATCTTTTAATTTCTTCTCTGTTAGGTTTCATTTTTCATATTTGAGATGATGCCCCTAAATTTTCAATAATTTTCTCAAAAGGCAAATGAAGAAAGGCCCCTGTTATAACTCCAGGCCTTTACCAATCTTTCTATATATTTAATCTTAGATGGAGTGGTTACTGTAGAGCTACAGTAGTGCTACAGGTTTCATTTTGCATATTTGGTTTTTTAGTCTTTTAATAGTTTCGTGTATATATGCTACTATGGCTTAATATTTTTAAGAACATATGTGTGAGCATCAATGTATGAGTATTGCTGCTTCTAATTCCTTAGTGTCCCCGGTGGTGTTAATGGGTTGGACCCCATACAGTATAGCATATATAATTGAACCCCATACACGAAACTATTAAAAGCCATAGTAGCATATATAATTGAACCCCATACAGTATAGCATTTATATAATTGAGAGATTCAATTTAGCATCAAATTGAGCACAGATTAGCATAGAGTATATGCAAATATCCAATACTTTGTGTTGGAAATGTATACTTGGAAATTAGCATCAAATCTCTGTGTTGGAAATGCATACTTTGGATCTAATAAAGCAAAGGAAAAGCTAATTTAGGGTATGATATGTGCATGTGCTGCAGTGCTAGTATATGCCCTCAATTAAAGAATTTATGAACTGAAATTGGTAGTGTTCTGTACCAGTTGACATAGAAGAATTACTAAAATTTTTTATGGTAATCAATCTTTCAGCATGACCTGTAAAACAAAACGAAAGCAAAATTAGAAATCCTTCTGTCCTACTTGTTCAGTCTTTTAATTGCATTACCTTCTCTATTAGAAATTTATTATTTTTAGAAAAATATCTTTTAACAATTTAATTATTCAGGACGCGCCGTGAAGCGAGGCAGCAAAGGCGACCAGCCCCCTCCAGACGCGCCGCGCACGACACACTCCGCAATGCCCGTCTCTGGCCTGTGACCAAAGGGAGAGGGGGCGACTGACGAGAGGCACTTACATGGTGACAGAGTTTCCTTAATTTTCTCAAAGTATCTCCTACGTAATGTCTTCCTTCTAATTTTATTCTCAGGTACAAGTAACTGATGGCAGCTTATCCCTACCATACCAGCTGTACGGCAATGGGTCATAAAAGATCAGGTACTGAATTTTACAAATTACAACAACTAATTAATCATAATTGTAAGTAACACCTGCTTATGTTCCAAGTAGAACTATACCAGTTTGGGTGATTAAAAGATGATGAAAATCCATTAAAATAAAGATAAATGCCCAAAAGATGACTGAATTTCCCAGTAAAACTGTTTTCTATTAGGTAATAACCTAGCGCAGTGCTCCGAAAACAAGCTTGAAAACAATAGTGGTCCTTTTTGTCTCTTTTCTATTAGGTAATAATTGTTGTATTAAAACTGTTTTCTAGAGGTTATGTTTTAGAATTGTTACGTTTTCTAGAGGTAAAAAAACTGTTATGTTTTCAAACTATATATTTTCTATTTTATGGTGCCTTTTGTTTTATTTTCAGATTCACCAGCTCAGGAGTGCCCTTTATACCCTTTTGGTGGGTCATGTGAGGTTATGTATTTGATGCAACATTGATTATTTTCACATATGGTTATGTAGATGGATTGTTTTCTTGTTAACAATGTACTTGGATAATTGTATAGATGGATTGTTGTAATTAGGAGTTAAGCAAACTTTTGTGTTATATATTGTTGATATAATGTTTTTCGGTATTTTGGTACAATGTATGATAATTATAATATGTTGATTAATGCTTATTACATGCTCTCGATCTATATTTCAATACATAAATATGGTTCAATGGGAATTAGGGAATGTAAAAGAGTATCGGGTTGGTACCGGGTTGGTACATGGATGACTGTAGAATAAGGCCATGTTGAAATGATGACATACAAGATTATTATTTTCATGGGTAATCGATGCAAATAACCTAGTGGGCCCACTTTCATTAACCATGCAATAAACAGGGGGCCCCACCTTCTCTACCCATGCAATTGTTCAGTGCTTTATCCTTGCAAATACTAAGATGGGGCCCACGCTTAATAACCATGCAATTACTTAGTGCTCTATCCTTGCAAATACTAAGATGGGGCCCACGCTTTTTATCCTTGCAAATACTAAGATGGGGCCCACGTTCTTTATCCTTTCAAATACTCCCTGCAGGTGCCAAATCTCAGACTTGTTGCATGGGTACTTGTTCCATGAGAAAGCTCATGCAATAAGATTTGGAAAAGTTATTGCATGGATAGCCCATGCAACAAGTCTGAAATTGAGTATTTGCATCGAGGCTTGTACCAAGGGTAGTTGTTACATGGATAACTCATGCAACAAGCCTTTTTCGGACTTGTTCCATGAGTAAGCTCATGCAACAACTGAAATTTCATCCATGTAAGAAACCAAAATTCTGATAGTGTATATGCTCTAGTTCTATATTTTATTATCTATTTCTCAATAAAATATATTACGCATACATGCATATTTTAAATTGTGTTCTTTTATCATCAATATAATATTTTTTTTAGTACGTAATTTGAAATCAAATCAATCAGGCTTAGTATTTTACATTTGTATGCTTCAATTTGCACGGAATTATATGAGTGAAACTTTTTAATTAATTTTTGATATTTTTATAAACAAAAACCTTTTTGTAGCTAAAAATATGAGTTTCCAATCTAATTCAGCCCATTTTAACTGTAACATCCGATTCCGATTCCCATTGGGAGAGCAGCCAATAAGACCACCGTCCGATTCGGGTTGGAGCTCCATGAAGGAACAATATAGTTCCACGCCGGCGATTAACAGAGTTCACTGATCATTTGAAAAGTTGATTTATTTATTGAAGCAAATAAAGCTCCACTTGAATAACAATTGAAATATGAGTGAGCTATGTACTATGCATAGCACGGATTAGTTCGTACTATAGATTAATATATTTGTTTTTTAAAATCTAAATAGTCGGTCTGAACTGTTCAACATAATTTCTATATAAAAATATACTTTAGATTAAATTTACAATTTTTTTACAATATTTTTAGGTAGGTAGAAAATCACTTGATCTAAAAATACTAAAATAATTCTAAAAAATGTAAAATTTAGTGAAAGTACATTTTAATTGAATGGTTTAGATCGACTATTGAATATTAAAATAGAAGATATTAATCTATAGTACGAACTAATCCGTACTATGCATAGTAACGTAGACTCACTCATTGAAATATTGTTGAAATTACGGAAATCTGATCTTTCCCAATTATCCAATACCCTCCCAACAGATTATCAATTATTCATTTGAGATGCGATTAGTTTGAAGCTTTTTTTAATGGAGGTAAGATTGGTATTTGGTAATAGGAAAAAGAAGGAAAACCTACACGGTGGCAAGGATGAGCTGATCACATAGCCAGTCCACAATGACAAGGACAAAAAATTCCGTGAGATTTTATCTTGTCAAAATGTTGATCGGTCCTATGTTTTAAAATAATATTTCACAAAGAGGGAAACAGTAAACCATGATTAATTAAACAGAGATCTAACTATAAGTGTAAGTAGCTAAAATACAATTGTAAGCACCTTGCATTGCTTACATGAAAGCAGAGAATATATACAATTCTCTCTGCTTCACAGCTATATCCATCTTTTTCTGAAAAATATAGAAAACAAAAGGGCATTTAATTCACACGGTGTGGTACTAACACCTCGATGTAGAAAGAGATGGATATAGTTGTGTTACTACCAACAACGGATAGTCAATTCAGATCCCAATTGAAGCAGAGCAAGATGTAAAGGTCTAACAGATTGAACTAAGGTGGACAATAGTAGGCCGGTGTAACCATCGCCCATACAGCTCGCTAGCCTAGAAGAATTGAATCCAAAACCAACGATTATCTAGGTGCTCTGCTCCAATATACACTAGGTGTTTGACGTAATGTCTGAGAGAAGGAGACCCTGATTCACACCAGGCATCCAATTGCGAATGACAATCTGTCAGGATTGGATGGTGATTTGGGAATAGTGGTAGGCTAGTTTGAACCAGTCACACAGTTAATCTACTCCAATATATTTGACAAGGCCCCGCCAAGCATCTAAAGGTATAAATCTTACAATTTATAAAGCAAATTTCATTCCGCTTTAATCAACTTGTTTGTTCGCATAAGAGCACGACTAATACTTGCAGTCAGTAGTGGAGCTTGAACCGAAACTAAGAGAGGGCCAGTCGATAACTAAGAAGAAAAGCTCAAAACCATCTATCGAATTTTTGAGAATTGGACTTGAGTTAATAGAAAGAATATCACGGGCCATGAAACATGAAACATTGTAGCTCTTAAGAAAAAGTTGAATTGGCCCAACATGGCCTGTGAGTGGTTCAGTTGTCCTAATTTGGAGTTATCAATCATCTAATTTAGCTCTGTCTTCCATCTTAGGCCATATTACATTGTAACAGAACTTTTTTAGTCTACTATTTTCCTTTTTAAAGCGTGCTATTGTAGACCATTGCAAATGTATGGAATGGTTTTATATAGTTACTTCACTGTACTCATGCTATTGTTCCTTTCATATATGCTATTGTTCCTGTTATATATAGCTATGAACTTAATTTCCATCAAAATTAAGTCGATTATATTAAGTGAATCATTTGATTTCGCAACCATATATATATAAGTTTAACTTAAATTATATTGATAACAAATGCTTTAAAAATGATTTTTTTTTTTAAGTAAATTGAACTTTAATGGACAAATTTCCAGGTTGGTCCAAAACTTGAAGAATGCTAGAAGCATCGAACCACCCTCATTGAATCTAATTTGAAGCTTCACTGAATCTAATTTGAAGCTTGGATCCTTTTTCTTGGACACCTAATTTCTTCGCTGCTCTTTTTCTTGGATCCTTTTTTTATTAATAAGAAAATAAATAAAAAAATATCAAAATAGGGGTAGGTTTCTATAAAGTATCGATTTATAGGAAGAACGGGATAGAAATTTATGTCCATGTAATCTTAATCACAACTCCCACAAAATCCGTAATTAAGGAAAATAGAAAAAAAAAATAAAAAAACCGACGGAATAGTTTGTACCTTCCAGGTTTTTTCAAAATCTATGTGATGCATCACTAAGGATCGTTCACAAGCCACTTATGCTCGACTATTGTAAAATTTGAAGTTCAATTTGTATAAAGATCAAGAGGTCAAAGAAACAACAAACCAAATTGAATAAAAAGGAACAGTTGATTTTCATCCATTTGATCATATATGCAACAAATGAACCAATACATCTTTTGTGATGCAGAGTATTAATTCTTCCACATGTTGATCTTTTATGAAAAGTACTCCAATTTTTATGATTTTGTGACAGTTCGACTTCAACATATTTGGTAATTATGAAATTAAAGGTCTGACTGAGCTCAAAGAGGACTTGCGAACACATATTAGCCAAACTCGAGGGAATTCATTGTATCAAGCCTTGCAAATATAGTTTAAAATCTGGACGATACAAACTATTCGTTCAAGAATATATTTTTTCTTTTTTTTGAGTGGGTCTGGACGGGATGGTTTGTACCATCCGTTCTTTTATTTTTCTATTTCGCTAATTAGTGATTTTATAGTAGTTATAGTTAAGATTATATGGATGGGATAGTTTATCCGGCCCGACGGATGAAAATTTCTATTCCGTCTGGCGGACGGGAATTTCTATTCTATTTTTCCTATAAATTAAAATTTCGTAACTTTTTGGGATATTAGATTTTTTTTATTCTGTAGAATTCGAAACTTTCCGTTTCCGCAAGCGTCTTTTTGTGATGCACAGTGCGGCATGTTACAAGAACGCCTGGACGGATTAGTAGTCAGTATCAACTGCATCATGTCAAATGCATGGAATGTGCAACAGTGAACCTTGCAGGTCGGCGTAGTGACCGGGTCCATGTAATTATTTCAATTGTCATTTTCGTTTGACTGGCGAGTAAATATAATTATTTTAATTGTCATTTTCATTTGACTGGTGTAATTATTTCAGTTCTTATTTTCATTTGATGCTTTTAGTGTATATATAAGCAATTGTCATTTTTATTTGACTAGTGAGTCCATCTAATTATATTGTCATTTTTATTTAAATTAACACAAATGTGGCGTATTGTCGATCCCAAAACCTGATCAAGCTTGTGAATAAATAATAATTTGAATAAATTTTTTATAAGAAGTATGACAATATAATGTTTATCCAAATTATTATTATTACACATTATCTCTAAATTTTTTATGCATTTACACATTGTCTATTTAATTTAATTTTTTATTTTATGGATAAAAAATGCATGTAAGTGAGTTCCTAAATTAAAAAAAGCTGTATCACTACAAGAATATTTAATATAGCTCGCTCTCAAAACTACTTTTGTCATTTTTAGTCTCCTTAATTTTTTCTTTTCTGTCTTTACACATTAGTTAATATTATATTCTGATTTTAATCTGGTCATGCCCTCAAATAAAAAAACTATATATAATTCAATACCTATAAAAGCTATATTTGCCGTCTACTCGATAGAAGACTAATGTCCCTATGAAATTCGAAAGACACATTAACCCTAGAGGTGCCTCAATAATTCTAATCTCGTTTTGAGCCACATATATATATAGATCATCAAACACGACGGCATTGAAAGGAGAGAACCAAAGAATTTTCCAAGAAAACCAAACCACATAATTTTTGTATTAGGCATTAGTAGTTATAATGCTTAATTTAATGACATAATAATCAAATGTAAAAAGAGATGATCATATAACCATCCGGCAAATTCGCCTAGCTTGTACATGTTTTTCTTTGTTTAATGAAATTTTAATTAGTCGGCACTTTGCCTGCTATTTCACAAATAAATTTATTACTAATAAAATCATCTTGATCTGTTGGATATATTTTTGCTAAAAATATACACAAGATTGTATATTATTACTTGCCTCATGCATAGAGTTAAATCTTCTCGAAATTAAATGTCTGCATCGATCATTGATTGTGGCGACTAGCTAGTCAAGAGATGATAACTTTAATTAGCATCAAAACCCATTTTTTATTAATAGAAAACTAAATAAGAAATATCGAAATAGAAGTAGGTTTCTAGAAAATTTCGAAATATTAGAAAAACGGGATGGTTTATTCCGTCCGAACCATCATGTCGAGCTAATTTCGTCACTAATCACACAAAATCTCTAAAAAAAAAAAAAAAAATTCTAGACGGGATAGTCCATTCTGTCCAGTATTGTTCATAATTTTTTTTCTTCTTCT
This sequence comes from Carex parvula, assembly GCA_025461045.1. Classification (NCBI taxonomy): domain Eukaryota; kingdom Viridiplantae; phylum Streptophyta; class Magnoliopsida; order Poales; family Cyperaceae; genus Carex; species Carex parvula. Next base: position 166,313 of record JAJGRW010003267.1, read on the forward strand.
TTCGTAATTCTTCTAACCCCCTCCCTGTTAACAAGAGCAACAAAAGATCTGAAGAGAAGTGGCGCACAAGGCAACACTTATTTTTCCTACAGGATCTTTTACTAATCAAAGCTTCAAGAAACGTGTAGCTTTCATATGCAATTGTCATTAATCAGAGTACTACAGTCCATTCATCACTTGAACAAATTTATGCGGTTGTCGGACAATCAAGAGGAGGTTTCACTATGGAAAATTCAGCAATTGAAGTCTCTGGTCAAAATGATAAATACTTTTCTATTTTGATTCATTAATAATGTATGTAAGGCATGATCAACACATCAAAAGTATATCATTTGAAATAAAAGCATAATTTCTGATGAAGTACCATTTATATGACTAGTACCATAGAATTAATTTTATTTATAAAAGCATTCGACTTTAATTTATTCCTTCCGCTCCATACAAAAACAATCTATAAAAAAAAACTCATCAAAGATTAAATAATACAACAGTCGGATTAGTGTTTTTTATTAAGTTAACATTTGTATTCTCGAAATAAATCTTGTAGAACATTGCACTAGATTAATTATTAGTAAGCATAAGGCTCGCCTCCAGTCAAATTTAATCTTATAAAAAGTTGGATAACACTTTCTTAGAGCTATATGTATCACGAATTGTTGTGTCATAGTACTGTCTTAGTACCTCTGAGAGTTGACGTATCCTTGTGTCTCAGTACCTTCCATATTAATTCTCAGGATATCATCGCACCAACAACACCTAGCTACTAGTATAAGTAGGTGCAACTGGAAGACTTAACTCAACCATTGAGAGCTTCTCACATTAACTAAAGATGCACTATTCCTCACTCAATTTCCTCCTCCTCTTATTCATTCAAGCCTTCTTGGCAAATTGTTGTATTAAGCATGAGAGAGATGCACTGCTTGAATTCAAAGCTGGTGTCAATGATACGAACAGTCGTTTGGCTTCATGGAATGGCGAACAATGCTGCAACTGGGCAGGGATGCGCTGCAACAGTCAAACAGGTCATGTTGTCAAACTAAACCTTCGAAATACCAACCCTTATAATCTGGACAGTATCGATGATTATTACTATGATTGGATCTACCATAGTTTGGTAGGCAAGATCAGCCCATCTTTGAAATTTCTTAGTGATCTGAAATACTTGGATCTCAGCTTTAATAATTTTAATGGGAGTAAATTTCCAGAATTTATCGGCTCATTTAGACACTTAAAGTATCTCAACTTGTCTAATACGGGCTTATCACTTTATCAGGAATGATACCTCATCAACTTGGGAACCTTTCAAGATTAATGTACTTTGATGTTAGCAATGACTACCCATTTTCTAGTTTTATGTTGAAGACCGATACATGGTGGTTACCTAATCTGAGGTATCTAAAGCATATGGAAATGTCAGGAGTTGATTTTAAAGATTCAAATGATTGGGTGGAAACTTTGAACAAACTATCATTACTTGAAGTGTTAGTTTTGGCCGAAAACAATCTAACCCATATTCCACAATCAATCCCTTTTGTGAACTTCACCTCCCTCACAGAGCTTCATCTTTCTTATCAAAACTTTAATACCACCATACCCCATTGGGTGGGAAATCTAACTTCTCTAAATAAACTTACACTCGATAATAATTCACTTGTTGGCATGGCACCACCACTACATAGTCTAACAAAATTAACCGACTTATCTTTACGTCGCAACAATATAGATGGAGATATTAGGGAGTTATTATTGGGCAAGTTGTCAAATTACACATTGGGGAATCTGGAGTATTTAGATCTTTCATCAACTAACTTATCTGGAACTTTGACAGGGTGGATAACAGACATGACAAGTGTAACTCATCTTAACCTTCGCTATAATAACCTAAGTGGTACAATACCAATTGATATTGGAAATTTAACAAATCTTGTCTATCTTGATCTTAGGGAAAACTCCCTCACAGGACTACTATCAGAAGCTCATCTAACTAGTTTGTTAAAACTAAAAGATTTATACCTCGCATATAACAACATAACTATTTTAGTTGATAGTGATTGGACCCCTTCTTTCCATCTGAATAGTATGTTGTTGAGTTCATGCAAACTAGGGCCAAAATTTCCCTCTTGGCTCCGAAGACAAGTAGAAATTAAGGATCTAGGCCTAGAGGACACTGGAATTGATGATAGTATACCCGATTGGTTCTGGAGTTTATCTTCACTTAGGAGCCTTGAATTGTCAACAAACTTACTTAGAGGGAAGTTACCAGCCAGCTTGAAACACATGACCAAACTCATGTTTATGGATTTGAGTAATAATCGGCTTGAGGGCAAAATACCATTTCTTCCTACAAGTTTGAAGCACCTATTTCTTTCCAATAACACCTTGTAGGGACAACTGCGTAAAAACCGTAAGTCACCATATAAGAATAAATCGATCATCTCGAACAATAACACTGTTGAAATTGTAGAGTTGTTTCCTTGTGGATTAAGTAGTTTGTATTATCTTGATCTCTCGTGTAATAGTTTATCAGGGCATCTTCCTCCTTGCTGGTCTAACATCAGTGACATAGTAAATCTTGCAAATAACAGGCTCTCTGGAGTTGTGCCCAGCTCTATGAGTTGTTCAGTCACACTAAGAGAGGTTCAGCTTGCAAACAACAGTTTAACTGGAGAGTTTCCATTTGATTTGCAATTTTGCAGTGGATTACAACTGCTTGATCTTGGAGAAAATAATTTTCACGAGACAATACCAGATTGGGTAGGAGAAAGCTTTCAACAGTTGCAAATTCTAAGGTTGCAGTCCAATTTTTTTTCTGGTAATATCCCATTCAAATTGACACAACTCAATAATCTACGATTCTTAGATCTTTCCGATAACTACCTTTCTGGACCGCTGCCAAGAGGTTTGGATAATTTCACTTCCATGAGTGAATTGTTCTCGTTGGAAAATATTTATTATGCGAGTGTAAATGCAATTACCAAAGGGTTGATCCTAGAGTATGATTCTCGAGACCTTTCATTTTGGAAGAGTATGGATTTGTCAAACAATAATCTAACCGGTGAAATACCTCAGGAGATAGTTGTTCTTGCTGGTTTATTGAATCTGAACTTGTCCCACAATCACTTAATAGGAAACATTCCGCTTGAAATCGGAAATATGACCTCTCTAGAGTCACTCGACTTTCACAAGAATAACCTATCAGGGACTATACCACAAAGCATATCCACTTTATACTCTTTGGCAGTGCTCAATTTTTCTTACAATAATCTATCTGGGAGCATTCCAAATGGGCATCAGTTGCAGACGCTTAATGACCCATCAATCTACGGTGGCAATCCATACCTGTGTGGACCCCCACTAGAGACGAGTTGTGCTAGCGGTGTGAGACTTCCTCAGAGTAATGGTAACAATGATTCCAATTCAACAATAACCGATGCTAGGGACAAGTGGTTGTATTTGTTCATCGAGTTTGGGTTTGTGGCAGGATTTCTAGTGGTGTTTTTCATCCTACTATTCAAAGTAAAGTGGAGGTATACTTATTTCCAAATGGTCGATAGTGTGCTTGAGAGGGTATATGTTATGGGTGTTAGAATATGGAAGATGAAAGATTGGGTCGTAGCCCATTTTGGTTGTTTGTGGCGGAATTCATCTCCAAACCGCCACTGTACTCTTCAACTAATTAAAACTCAAACCGTGAGTTGAAGAGTCTCATCTCTGAAGCTGCTATGTTATCTGTTAATAAAGAAGGCTCCTCTTCAAGTTCTTTTCTAGAATTTTTTTTTTCTCTTGTTTAATTCACCCAAATATACTTGATAATCTTTTAAATTAGTGTATGAAATTGTGAGAGAGTGTGAGAGAGAGTGTTATTGGCTTGATAATCTCCTTATATTGTAAAACTCTTTGTTATAGTGATTTTGTGCCGTGCTCCCGTGGTTTTTTCCCGAAAGGGTTTCCACGTAAAATTTTGTGTCCTTTTTTTTGTAATTTAAGTGCTTGATTGTTTGTTGTTGTTGGTTTCTTGTGTGCCTTTCATATTTCTCCATTTGGTCGGGTATTGGTGTATGCTCGAAAGGTGTTCGACGAAATTACTCATTGAACACTTATACGACCGTCCCCAACAATTGGTATCAGAGCACGTTATGCGTTGCATAGGAGTGATTGAAACTTGAGGTTGTTTAAATTTGAACTTGTATTCGTGATCATACATATGTGGTGTAGAATGGAGGGTTATGGAATTTGAGAAATTGAATGATAACAATTATACTATTTGGAAAATATTTATAGATGACTACTTGGTGGTGAGGGAGCAAGATTTACAATTGATTGGTTGGAATGCGCAACCCATGCACATGAAGAATCATGAATGAGTGTTGCTTGATCGAGAATATCTGGCAGCTATAATACAGTGTATTGCAAAAATTGAGAGGATGAATGCACATAATTTCCAATTGTCCTGCATTTATTATTTCCAGCGCATCTTATGTATATAGTCAATAATACATAAATTTTGTATGTTATCTGGATAACAAATAATAAATACTCATCTTAGTAATTAAAGCATTAAAAAATCGTATTAATCAATAGAAATTCCAATCAGGCTTCTCAACATATAATATGGTAATAATGACAAGAGGTTCTTGATAAAATATATCTAGATGCTATGTATGAGATTAAATTCTATGTATATATATATATATATTTTTCCAAGACCCATTAAATCAGCCTGAAGTTTAAATTTGATAAAATATGCTCTAGTTCTATATTTTATTATCTATTTCTCAATAAAATATATTACGCATACGTGCACACTTTAAATTGTGTTCTGTTATCATCAATATAATATTTTTTTTAGTACGTAATTTGAAATCAAATCGATCAGGCTTAGTATTTTACATTTGTATGCTTCAATTGCTTAACATTACGGAATTATATGAGTGAAACTTTTTAAATTAATTTTTTATATTTTTATAAAAAAAAACCTTTTTGTAGCTAGAAATATGAGTCTCCAATCTAATTCAGCCGATTTTAACTGTAACATCCGATTCCGATTCCCATTGGGAGAGCAGCCAATGGGACCACCGTCCGATTCGGGTTGGAACTCCATGAAGGAGCAATATAGTCCCACGCAGGCGATTAACAGAGTTCACTGATCATTTGAAAAGTTGATTTATTTACTGAAGCAAATAAAGGCTCCACTTGAATAACAATTGAAATATGAGTGAGCTATATGTACTATGCATAGCACGGATTGGTTCGTATAGATTAATATATTTGTTTTTAAAATCTAAATAGTCAATCTGAACTGTTCAACATAATTTCTATATAAAAATATACTTTAGATTAAATTTAAAATTTTTGTACAATATTTTTAGGTAGGTAGAAAATCACTTGATCTAAAAATAGTAAAATAATTCTAAAAAATGTAAAATTTAGTGAAAGTACATTTTAATTGAATAGTTTAGATCGACTATTGAACATTAAAAAAAAAGATATTAATCTATAGTACGAACTAATCCGTACTATGCATAGTAACGTAGACTTACTCATTGAAATATTGTTGAAATTACGGAATCTGATCTTTCCCAATTATCCAATACCGTCCCAACAGATTATCAATTATTCATTTGAGATGCGATTAGTTTGAAGCTTTTTTTAATGGAGGTAAGATTGGTATTTGGTAATAGGAAAAAGAAGGAAAACCTACACGGTGGCAAGGATGATCTGATCACATAGCCAGTCCACAATGACAAGGACAAAAAATTCCGTGAGATTTTATCTTGTCAAAATGTTGATCGGTCCTATGTTTTAAAATAATATTTCACAAAGAGGGAAACAGTAAACCATGATTAATTAAACAGAGATCTAACTATAAGTGTAAGTAGCTAAAATACAATTGTAATCACCTTGCATTGCTTACAAGAAAGCAGAGAATATATACAATTGTAATCGGTCCTATGTTTTCCAAACAGCGTAATTCCAGTTGGTACAGTCAATTCTCTCTGCTTCACAGCTATATCCATTTTTTTCTGAAAAATATAGAAAACAAAAGGGCATGTAATTCAGACGGTGCGGTACTAACACCTCGACTAATACTTGCAGTCAGTAGTGGAGCTTGAACCGAAACTAAGAGAGGGCCAGTCGATAACTAAGAGGAACCAAAATTGACCAAGTGCCAAGAAGAAAAGCTCAAAACTTTGTATCGAATTTTCGAGAGTTGGACTTGGGTTAATAGAAAGAATATCACGGGCCATGAAACATTGTACCTCTTAAGAAAAAGTTGAATGGGCCCAACATGGCCTGTGAGTGGTTCTAATTGTCTTAATTTGGAGTTATCAATCATCTAATTTAGCTCTGCCTCTGCACAATTGCCTTCCATCTGAGGCCATATTACATTGTAACAGAACTTTTTTAGTCTACTATTTTCCTTTTTAACGCGTGCTATTGTAGACCATCGCAAATGTATGGAATGGTTTTATATAGTTACTTCACTGCACTCATGCTATTGTTCCTTTTATATATGCTCAACCGATAAGCTACAGTAAGCTAGCTAGCTGTTATATATAGCTATGAACTTAATTTCCATCAAAATTAAGTCGATTATATTAAGTGAATCATTTGATTTTGCAACCATATATAAGTTTAACTTAAATTATATTGACAAAAAAGGCTTTAGAAAATGATTTTTTTTTTAAATTGAACTTTAATGGACAAATTTCCAGCACTAGTACAAAAAACCCCTACACCGACGCTTATGGAGGCGCCAGTAAAGCCGGCGTAAGTACAGGTTACCTATACTGACGAGTAAAAACCAATCAGTGTTGAACACCAACACTGACGCCTAAAAAACCGTCAGTGTTGGTGCTCAACACTGACGGTTTTTCAGGCGTCAGTGTTGGTGCTCAACACTGACGGTTTTTCAGGCGTCAGTGTTGGTGCTCAACACTGACGCTTTAAAAACAGTCAGTGTTGAGCCTAAAAACAGTCAGTGTTTATATAAAATTTTTGGCATAATTCTGCTTATATCGGGGCTAGCCTCCATATTTTTACTAGCCATATATTACCATTCAATATTCATTGACATTAAACAAAATATCATGCAAATAATTTAGACAACATAAACAAAATTTACATAACCCATATTCATTCACAAATGCCCTTAGGCTTCCATTTCACATATCAAACCAGTACATTGTTTAATTACATCAAATGCTATGTTACACAGAAAAAATGCCCATACACTACATATCAAATCTATAAGAGAGGGTTATATCAGTAATGACATGTTCTTCTCATTTGAAATACTAAAAGTGTTTCTAATAGTAAAAAATGTGAAGCTTCATAATTGTGTAGATAAACCACCTAATAGCTCATTCAGATATGTTAGTTCTGTTCTCATAATATTTCCTTTCACTGGCTTCTTTCATCTCATTTCTCTTCTGCATCCAGAAATGAAACATTTAAATATATAGTGCCTTAACAAATTCATCGTGTGGAAGAACAAACATGGCACTGTGTAAAGAAAACAAACAGATAGAAAAAACAATGGAGATCTATGAACCTGACATGCTTCATGATTAGCAACAACCCTCCTAATTATTGTACTAGTTGTGATATTTAATGGACTCTCCAGTTGCTTTAAGATGCCCATATCCATTGGAACCCTATATGGGTTTGGTTGCTCCTGTAAAAGCGATCCATATATCAAAACAAACAAACAAAAATCAAATTTAATCTTTAAAATAAAAGATCCTTATATCATGAAATTTATTACCTTCATAAACCCATATTTTCAGCAATTGTTCCATGCACTACCAAGGAAATATTGAAGGTAGTGATCTGCACTGCAAAGAAAGTTTGCATATGTAAATTGCTCAACACACAAAAATTAGAAAGCAAATGAAAGGACATAATCTACAATTTCTAAAACCTACCATATCTTTTGAAACCTCACAAGGGGCTCCTATTATAACTTCATCTACATATCGACAAGCTAAGACACTTAGGCTTCTTTCATACAAAGAAAAAAAAGAAAAACAAATTCAGCGAAAAAGCCCATTAGAAAACAAAATTAAACAAAAAGAAAAAGAAGCAGAAGTGCATAAATAAATAGGAATTGTTTGTCTTAGGTGGGGCCGGCTGCACACACATTGAGGGAGGTGAAAAGACCTGACTGTTTGGTCACTATATATGCCAACTAGTAGGAAATCTCCCAAGGCCTGAACAACCCGTAATATCTGTGTATAGAAAAGATGAATAAATTAAATTAACAAGAAAATGGAAAAGATTTTTCTTTCATTAGAATGAAAAAAAAATATTAGATGAGAGAGCACCTCCACATGTCCAGCATGGAAAAGATCAAATGCACCATCAATGTAGATTATTCTAGACTCTGAACCTGCCCCCTGCATTACATTAAACGATACCCCTAATTTTCTTTTTCCCTTGATGAAGTACACTAAACTGATAGTCAACATGTGAAAATATAGCTAAATTTAAACCTTCCCATTAGAGAACTGGACTATGTGCCTAGAAGTGGGAAAGAAACGAGAAATGCGGGTCCCACTTCTAGGTGAACCACTGCCGCCATCTAATTTCTGACCATGGCCATGACTGAACAGCCTTTGCAATGATGCATGGCCATGCTTATCTCCAGTAGATCTCTCTCTTACACAAAGAAGCATGCGACCTGTTAATACACATTAACAAGAGAAGGTTTTATAAATGAAAGTGGAGATTTGCAACAAGACCCTTGCCTTGTCAGGCATTTGAACACCTCCTAATTATTGACATCTTTGCAAACTGACACAAGCTCAACAGTGAGAAAATTAAGTGGAATGACAGAAATGCCCATGCACTACATATCAAATCTGCAAGACTTATTTTTTTTATCGTCAGTACCTTTTGCACGGCTGCATTGACAATTTCTTTCTGTTGATATCCAACTGTGAAAACCACAAGGTACTTTGGCTTCAAAGGCAAATCCTGTAAATCAAATTTAACATCAAGATGATTTAAAATCTAACAGAGCATAACACTCAACATCCTTTCTATAAGAAATTAGTAATTATCATTTTGCATATACCTCGTTTGGGTTTCCCCATAATCTGTGCTAATAAAGATCCGAGTCTGAAACTACAATACCTGGGGGTAGTCTTTCAGCTCCCTTTGGATTTGATGGTTCATAAATCTTGCAAAGAACAAAAAATTATTCATTGGTTTGTTTATTTTTAGATTGTTCTGAGGTCTATGCCACTAATCAGTTAGAACCTCTATTGACAATTTCTTATGTAAAAGTGCTGCAGTATTGCCATCATGTTAGTTCTATCAACAAATTAAGAGGTGCATGATGTATTGCCATTTACAAGAATACAAAGGCGTGTGCTTGGGATATTGTATATTTCAGGATGCTTGCTGCTCCTATATATATAGTTTAATCATTGCATCAAAATTATATATAATTAATGCAGAGTCAGCTAGTTTAAACAAATATGAATTCCAATGAAACAAAAATTGGTTTCCTAGGTAGTAAAATGCCAAAAACCACGTCACCACAAATTTCATGTCATACAAGGTATTATACCAGAAAACACAAGGAAATAATGTTACCTTAAATAAATCCGTCGAATTATTGTTTGTAGAATGATCTCCTGTATCTCGACCAGACAAAAATTTAGGAGCTAAAATTTTTGGTACCGCAAAAATTGCAAATCACACAAATTCAAGCAAATCACAAAAATCGCAAATCACACAACTTAGGCTGGGGTACTATATTTTTAAATCCGCAAATCGCAAATCACACAGAATAAGGTAAGGAAAAGAAAAATTGGCATATCGTTGGAGACAGTGAATTGAGACATTAGGCTGGGGCTGGGGTACTATATTTTTCATTTTTTGTTGGATTTTACAGTAGATTGAAATGTTTAGGGCGGAATATTAAAATTTGATTATATAATTTTCTTTTGTTTGATAAATACCAGTACCTATTTTCTTTTGTTGGATTTTGGAGATTTACCAGTACCTATTTACCAACATCAAAATAAATACCTCTTACCCGTATTTGCTGAGCGGGGAGAGGATGGTCGGCTGAGCGGGGCAGTGAACGGGGCGAGGAACGGCGCAATGAACGGCACAGTGAATGGTGCAGTGAACAGGTTAGCGGGGTTAGCGGCACAATTAACGGGTTAGCGGGGTAGCGGAGGCTGGTCGGGGTAAGTGAGCGGCGTAAAGGAGGCAGGTCGGGGTAGTGAGCGGGGTAGCGGAGGCAGGTCGAGGTAGTGAACGGGGAGGCGGAGGCAGGTCGGGGTAGCTAGCGGGGTAGCGGAGGCTGAGCGGGGCGGAAGGAAAAATGAGAAATTGAGGCAGGTCGGAGAAGAGGGAAATGAATTGGGGCAAGGCAGATTATAATATTTATCGTTTGAAATTGAGAAATATGAAATTTAGAGTTTGGCGGCTGATCGAAAGAATAACCCGGGAAATGAAAATTTGAGACAAATAAGAACACCGACGGCTCCGAATCGCAGAAGTTAAAAATAGTCGGTGAAAAAGAATCCATCTAATTAGCAGCATTTGACGGCTCCAAAAAAGCCTGTCAGTAATGAGCAAACACTGACGGCTCCGAAAAAACCCGTCAGTGAAAGTATTACAAAAAAAATGCCAACAAAAATCAACATAAAATAAAGTTTGAAATCGGACCGTTCACTTTCACGCCGGAAATCAACGGTCGATCTGCAGTGAAATCATTCCAAATCTTTTTTAAAATGATCAAGGGAGAACACTAAGTGTAACCAACATAAAAGTACGGAAGTTTTATTATGTATGAGTTTTGATCCAACACGAAGTGTTTTATGGCCATACGATGCTTCAATTTTCAGTTAACTAGATGGATGAGTAAATAAAAACAAATTTTGACCAAACTTGAATGCAAGACAATAGATGCAGTGCTCTTTAATTTAAACGGTTCCGATCGACCCACGGACGACATATTCCCGTGCATCTTTATTAACTCACGAAACAAGAGTTTATGTTTCTTGTTCATGAATAGAAGATGTGAGTCATACATGCAACATGCATGTAATGAAATTATTATTTTTTTTTTTGTCAAAATCACTTAATTAAGCAATAAGCATGTTATAACATTAATTATTACATAAATATTAATAATAAAATTTTCATTACAAAATATTTTCTAAATTAATCAAAATTTGATGTTAATTATCTAAATTTCACTAATCACGTAAATTACTAATCATACTTATTAAATATAATATGTTCGTTCTAATAAACAAGCATTGCAATTTTATTCTCAAATAGTTATAAATTTTTATTCCCGTGTGTCTTCATTAACTCATGAAACAAGAGTTTATGTTTCAAGTTCATACATAGAAGATATGAGTTATATAAACAACATGCATGTAATGCTATATAATTTAACGTGTTAAAATGATTTAATTAAGCAATAAACATGCTATAAAATTAAATATTGCATAAATATCACTAATAAAATTTTCATTACAATTTGGTTGCTGAAATGCGAAAAACGAAAAAAAAACAAACAGATTAATAGCTGGAGTTGGTTACCTTCACTGACGGTTCAATTGAAAAAACAATCAGTGTAGAGTACCTACACTGACGGTTCGGAAAATCGTCAGTGTAGCATACCTACACTGACGGCTGCCAAAACCGTCAGTGTAGGTACTCTTCACTGACGGTTTTTCAAAACCGTCAGTGTTGGATACCTACACTGACGGTTTTAGAAACCGTCAGTGTTGGTTACCTACACTGACGGGTTTTTAAAACCTTCAATGTAGGTACTCTTCACTGACTGTTTTTTAAAACCGTCAGCGTAGGTACTCTACACTGACTGTTATTTAATTGAACCATCAGTGAAGGATATGAGTAACACTGATGCTTCTGCTAATAAAACGTCAGTGTTGGTAAGCTGCTCAACACCGACTGTTTAGATAACAGAACCGTCGGTGATTGAGGGTCAGTGAAGGACTTTTTTGTACTAGTGCAGGTTGGTCCAAAACTTGAAGAGTGCTAGAAGCATCGAACCACCCCCACTGAATCTAATTTGAAGCTTGAGGTGGGACACCTAATTTCTTCGCTGCTCTTTCTCTCGGATCTTTTTTTTTTTATTAATATGAAAATAAATAAATAAAATTCAAAATAGGGGTAGGTTTCTATAAAATATATTTGTAGGAAGAACGGGATAGAAATTTATGTCCATATAATCTTAATCATAACTCCCACAAAATCCGTAATTAAGGAAATAGAAAAAAAAAAAAACCAACGGAATAGTTTGTACCGTCCAGGTTTTTCAAAATCTATGCTATGCATCACTAAGGATCGTTCACAAGCCACTTATGCTCGACTATTGTAAAATTTGAAGTTCAATTTGTATAAGATCAAAAGGTCAAAGAAACAACAAACCAAATTGAATAAAAGGAACAGTTGATTTTCATCCAGTTGATCATGCAACAAATGAACCAATTTTTATGATTTTGTGACAGTTCGACTTCAACAGATTTGGTAATTATGAAATTAAAGGTCTGAGTGAGCTCCAAGAGGACTTGCGAACACATATTAGCCAAACTCGAGGGAATTCATTAATTGTATCAAGCCTTGCAAATTTAGTTTAAAATTCAAGAACATATTAGCCAAACTCGAGGGTTTGTACCGTCCGTTCTTTTATTTTTTTCAATTTCGTTAATTAGTGATTTTATAGTAGTTATAGTTAAGATTATATGGATGGGATAGTTTATCCTGCCCGACGGATGGAAATTTCTATTCCGTGTTTCCTATAAATTAAAATTTCGTAAGTTTTCGGGATATTAGATATTTTTTTTAGAGTGAGGCTATGGTGCTATGCATAGCACGGATGGGGTCCGTGCTACGGCCAAAAATTTGACTTTTTAAAATTCTAATGGTCGATCCAACCGTTCAATGTGATAACCATATGAATATGTACTTGCAAACTAAATTTTATATTTTTTCGAATTTTTTTACTATTTTTTTCGATAGGTAGAATTTTGATGGTCCAGAATTTTCAGAAAACACTGATTTTTCTACCTATCTAAAAAAATAGTAAAAAAATTCGAAAAAATATAAAATTTAGTTTGCAAGTACATATTCATATGGTTATCACATTGAACGGTTGGATCGACCATTAGAATTTTAAAAAGTCAAATTTTTGGCCGTAGCACGGACTCCATCCGTGCTATGCATAGCACCATAGGCTCACTCTTTTTTTATTCTGTAGGATTCGAAACTTTTCCTTTCTGCAAGCATCTTTTTGTGATGCACAGTGCGGCATGTTACAAGAACGCCTGGACGGATTAGTAGTCAGTATCAACTGCATCATGTCAAATGCATGGAATGTGAAACAGTGAACCTTGCAGGTTGGCGTAGTGACCGGTGTGTCCATGTAATAATTTCAATTGTCATTTTCGTTTGACTGGCGAGTAAATGTAATTATTTTAATTGTCATTTTCATTTGACTGGTGTAATTATTTCAGTTCTCATTTGCATTTGATGCTTTTTGTGTATATATAAGCAATTGTCATTTTTATTTGACTAGTGAGTCCCTCTAATTATATTGTCATTTTTATTGAAATTAACACAAATATGGCGTATTGTCGATCCCAAAACCTGATCAAGCTTATGAATAAATAATAATTTGAATAATTTTTTTATAAGAAGTATGACAAAATGTTTATTCAAATTATTATTATTACACACTGTCTCTAACTTCTTTATGCATTTACACATTGTCTATTTAATTTAATTTTTTATTTTATGGATAAAAAATGCATGTAAGTGAGTTCCTAAATTAAAAAAAGCTGTATCACTACAAGAATATTTAATATAGCTCGCTCTCTAAACTACTTTTGCTCATTTTTAGTCTCCTTAATTTTGTCTTTTCTGTCTTTTCTGTCTTTACACATTAGTTAATATCATGCCCTCAAATAAAAAAAAAATATATAATTCAAATACCTATAAAAGCTATATTTGCCGTCTACTCGATAGAAGACTAATGTCCCTATGAAATTAGAAAGACACATTAATCCTAGAGGTGCCTCAATTAGAAGGGCTGTAAAAAAATGTTCGTGGCTCGTGAGCTGCTCGAACTTAACTCGGAAACGAACTCGCTAATAACTCATTTGTTAAAAACTCGAGTTAGTCTGGCTCGAGTTAAGTAACTCGTTTAACTCACGAGTTAAGTTCGAGTTGGACACAGTTAATTAAGTACCTGCGTCCCATGAGCAGTACAAGTTTGTACTTTTGTATATTTTTTATGTATGTACACAACTATGTTTGTACTTGTGAAATAGTGATTACATGGGCAAACAAAACTTAAATGATTAACACAAAAGATAGCATCTAACGGTCTTTCGACTCTAATAAGTTCCTTAAAATTCAAAGTGCTAAACTTTTCAATTCGAGTTACCCTTGACTCAAGCTAACTCAGCTCGGACCGACCACGCATTAATCAACCTCTTTGGGCCCTCGTGAAAATGATATATGGCGCTCATTCCATATCCAATCTCTTCCACGACGATGTAATCTCGTTTTGAGCCACATATATATATATATATATCTATATATATATATATATATATATATATAGATCATCAAACACGACGGGCATTGAAAGGAGACAAGCAAAGAATTTTCCAAGGAAACCAAACCACATAATTTTTGTAATAAGCAGTAGTAGTTATCATGCTTAATTTTAATGACATAATAATCAAATGTAAAAAGAGATGATCATATAACCATCTGGCAAATTCGCCTAGCTTGTACATGTTTTTCTTTGTTTAATGAAATTTTAGTAGGCACTTTGCCTGCTATTTTACAAATAAATTTATTACTAATAAAATCATCTGGATCGATCTGTTGGATGAGCCAAATGTCACATATATTTTTTTTGAAAATATACACAAGATTGTATTATTACTTGCCTCATGCATAGAGTTAAATCTTATCAAAATTAAATGTCTGCATGGATCATTGATTATGGCCACTAGATAGTCAAGAGATGATAACTTTAATTAGCATCAAAACCCATTTTTTATTAATAGAAGACTAAATAAAAAATATTGAAATAGAAGTAGGTTTCTAGAAAATTTCGAAATATTAGAAAAACGGGATGGTTTATTCCGTCTGAACCATCATGTCGAGCTAATTTCGTCACTAATCACGCAAAATCTCTAAAAAAAAAAAATTCTAGACGGGATAGTCCATTATGTCCAGTATTGTTCATAATTTTTTTTCTTCTTCTTTCGTAGTTCTTCTAACCCCCTCCCTGTTAACAAGAGCAACAAAAGATCTGAAGAGAAGTGGCGCACAAGGCAACTCTTATTTTCCTACAGGATCTTTTACTAATCAAAGCTTCAAGAAACGTGTAGCTTTCATCTGCAATTGTCATTAATCAAAGTACTAGAGTCCATTCATCACTTGAACAAATTTAATTATGCGGTTGTCGGACAATCAAGAGGAGGTTTCACTGTGGAAAATTCAGCAATTGAAGTCTCTGGTCAAAATGATAAATACTTTTCTATTTTGATTCATTAATAATGTAAGGCATGATCAACACATCAAAAGTATATCATTTGAAATAAAAGCATAATTTCTGAGAAGTACCATTTATATGACTAGTACCATAGAATTAATTTTATTTATAAAAGCATTCGACTTTAATTTATTCCTTCCGCTCCATACAAAAACAATCTATAAAAAAAAAACTCATCAAAAATTAAATAATACAACAGTCGGATTAGTGGTTTTTATTAAGTTAACATTTGTATTCTCGAAATAAATCTTGTAGAACATTGCACTGCATTAATTATTAGTAAGCATAAGGCTCGCCTCCAGTCAAATTTAACCTTATATATAAAAAGTTGGATAACACTTAGAGCTATATGTATCACGAATTGTTGTGTCATAGTACTGTCTTAGTACCTCAAAGAGTTGACGTATCCTTGTGTCTCAGTACCTTGCATATTTAATCTCAGGATATCATCGCACCAACAACACCTAGCTACTTGTATAAGTAGGTGCAACTGGAAGACTTAACTGAACCATTGAGAGCTTCTCACATTAATTAACTAAAGATGCACTATTCCTCACTCAATTTCCTCCTCCTCCTCTTATTCATTCAAGCCTTCTTGGCAAATTGTTGTATTGAGCATGAGAGAGATGCACTTCTTGAATTCAAAGCTGGTGTCAATGATACGAGCAGTCGTTTGGCTTCATGGAGTGGCGAACAATGCTGCAACTGGGCAGGGATCCAATGCAACAATCAAACAGGTCATGTTATCAAACTAAACCTTCGAAATACCAACCCTTATCTAGACAATATCTATGAAGATAATTACTATAATTGGATCTACCATAGTTTGGTTGGCAAGATCAGCCCATCTTTGATATTTCTTAGTGATCTGAAATACTTGGATCTCAGCTTTAATAATTTTACTGAGAGTAAATTTCCAGAATTTATTGGTGCATTTAGAAACTTAAAGTATCTCAACTTGTCTAATACGGGCTTATCAGGAACGATACCTCAACTTGGGAACCTTTCAAGATTAATGTACTTAGATCTTACCAATGGCTTCCTATTTTCTAGTTTTATGTTGAACACCGATACATGGTGGTTACCTAATCTGAGGAATCTAAAGCATATGGAAATGTCAGGAGTAGATTTTAAAGATTCAAATGATTGGGTGGAAACTTTGAACAAACTATCATCACTTGAAGTGTTAGTTTTGTCCGAAAACAATGTAACCTATATTCCCCAATCAATCCCTTTTGTGAACCTCACCTCCCTCAGAGTGCTTGATCTTTCTTATCAAAACTTCAATACCACCATACCCAATTGGGTGGGAAATCTAACTTCTCTAAACAAACTTACCCTCGGTTATAATTCACTTATTGGCATGGTACCACCACTACATAGTCTAACAAAATTAACCGACTTATCTTTATATGGAAACAATATAGAAGGAGATATTAGGGAGTTATTATTGGGCAAGTTGTCAAATTACACATTGGGAAATCTGGAGTATTTAGATCTTTCATCAACTAAATTATCTGGAACTTTGACAGGGTGGATAACGGACATGACAAGTGTGACTCTTCTTGACCTTAGCTATAATAACCTAAGTGGTACAATACCAATTGATATTGGAAATTTAACAAATCTTGTCCATCTTGTTCTTGGTTCTAACTCCCTCACAGGACTACTATCAGAAACTCATCTAACTAGTTTGTTAAAACTAAAAGATTTATACCTCGGATATAACACCATAACTATTTTAGTTGACAATGATTGGAGCCCTTCTTTCCAACTTAATAGTATCGATTTGAGTTTATGCAAACTAGGGCCAAAATTTCCCTCTTGGCTCCGAAGACAAGTAGAAATTGAGGATCTATACCTGGCAGACACTGGAATTGATGATAGTATACCCGATTGGTTCTGGAGTTTATCTTCACTTATCCACCTTGAATTGTCAACAAACTTACTTAGAGGGAAGTTACCAGCCAGCTTGGTACACATGACCAAACTCGTGTATATGAATTTCAATAATAATCGGCTTGAGGGCAAAATACCATTTCTTCCTACAAGTTTGAAGTACCTATTTCTTTCCAATAACTCCTTGTCGGGACAACTGCGTAAAAACCGCAAGTCACCATATAAGAATAAACCGATCATCTCGAAAAATAACACTGTTGAAATTGTAGAGTTGTTTCCTTGCGGATTAACTAGTTTGTATTATCTTGAACTCTCGAGTAATAGTTTATCAGGGCATCTTCCTCCTTGCTGGTCTAACATAAGTTTCGAAGTAAATCTTGCAAATAATAGGCTCTCTGGAGTTGTGCCCAGCTCTATGAATTGTTCAGTCACACTAACAGCGCTTCAGCTTGCAAACAACAATTTAACTGGGGAGTTTCCATTTGATTTGCAATTCTGCAGTGGATTACAACTGCTTGATCTTGGAGAAAATAATTTTAACGGGATAATACCAGATTGGGTAGGAGAAAGCTTTCAGCAGTTGCAAATTCTAAGGTTGCAGTCCAATTTATTTTCTGGTAATATCCCATCCAAATTGACACAACTCAATAATATACAATACTTAGATCTTTCCAATAACTACCTTTCTGGACCGCTGCCAAGAGGTTTGGATAATTTTACTTCCATGAGTGAATTGTTCTCGTTGGAAAATTATGATTATGATGTGAGTGTAAACGCAATTACCAAAGGGTTGATCCTTGAGTATGATTCTCGAGACCTTCAATTTTGGAAGAGTATGGATTTGTCAAACAATAATCTAACCGGTGAAATACCTCAGGAGATAGTTGTTCTTGCTGGTTTATTGAATCTAAACTTGTCCCACAATCACTTAATAGGAAACATTCCGCTTGAAATCGGAAATATGTCATCTTTAGAATCACTCGACTTTCACAAGAATAACCTATCAGGGACTATACCACAAAGCATATCCACTTTATACTCTTTGGAAGTGCTCAATTTTTCTTACAATAATCTATCTGGGAGCATTCCAAATGGGTATCAGTTGCAGACGCTTAATGACCCATCAATCTACAGTGGCAATCCATACCTGTGTGGACCCCCACTAGAGACGAGTTGTGCTAGCGGTGTGAGACTTCCTCAGAGTAATGGTAACAACGATTCCAATTCAACAATAACCGATGATAGGGACAAGTGGTTGTATTTGTTCATCGAGTTTGGGTTTGTGGCAGGATTTCTAGTGGTGTTTTTCATCCTACTATTCAAAGTAAAGTGGAGGTATACTTATTTCCAAATGGTCGATAGTGTGCTTGAGAGGGTATATGTTATGGGTGTTATAATATGGAAGACGAAAGATTGGGTCGTAGCCCATTTTGGTTGTTTGTGGCGGAATTCATCTCCAAACCACCACTGTACTCTTCAACTGATTAAAACTCATACCGTGAGTTGAAGAGTCTCATCTCTGAAGCTGCTCTGTTCTCTGTTAATAAAGAAGGCTCCTCTTCAAGTTCTTTTCTGGAATTTTTTTTTTCTCTTGTTTAGTTCACCCAAATATACTTGATAATCTTTTAAATTAGTGTATGAAATTGTGAGAGAGTGTGAGAGAGAGTGTTATTGGCTTGATAATCTCCTTATATTGTAAAAATCTTTGTTATAGTGATTTTGTGCCGTGCTCCCGTGGTTTTTTCCCGAAAGGGTTTCCACGTTAAATTTTGTGTTTTTTTTTTATTTTAAGTGCTTGATTGTTTGTTGTTGTTGGTTTCTTGTGTGTCTTTCATATTTCTCCATTTTGTCGGGTATTGGTATATGCTTGCAAGGTGTTCGACGAAATTACTCATTGAACACTTATGCGACCGTCCCCAACAACTGGTATTAGAGCACGTTATACGTTGGCATAGGAGTGATTGAAGCTCGAGTGTGTTTAAATTTGAGCTTGTATTCGTGATCATACTTATGTGGTGTAGAATGGAGGGCTATGGAATTTGAGAAGTTGAATAATAGCAATTATACTACTTGAAAAATATTTATAGATGACTACTTGGGTGGTGAGGGAGCTAGATTTACAATTGATTGGTTGGAGTGTGCAACCCATGCACATAGAGAATTATGAATGAGAGTTGCTTGATGGAAAATGTTTGACGGCTATAGTACAGTGTATTGCTAAAATTGAGAGGGTGAATGCACATAATTTCCAATTGGCCTGCATATATTATTTCTAGCGCATATTAGGTAGAGTGAGGCTACGGTACTATGCATAGCACGGTTTGTCCGTACTACGGCTCAATATTTGAATTTTCAAAATCTTAACGGTCGATCCGAACTGTTCAACATGATTATAAAATGAATATGTACTTGCAAACTAAATTTTACATTTTTTCGAATTCTTTTACTATTTTTTTAGATAGGTAGAAAATTACTTGATCTGAAAATTCTGGACCATCCAAAAACAGTGATTTTCTACCTATCTAAAAAAATAATAAAAAAATTCGAAAAAATGTAAAATTTTATTTGCAAGTACATATTCATTTTATAATCATGTTGAACGGTTCAGATCAACCGTTAAGATTTGAAAACTCAAATATTGAGCCATAGCACGGCTCAATCCGTGCTATGCATAGCACCGTAGCCTCACTCTATTAGGTATCTTCAATAATACATAAATTTTGTATAGAATCCGGAGAACAAATACTAAATATTCATCTTAGTAATTAAAGCATTAAACAATCAGGCTTCTCAACATATAATATGGTAATAATACTTGACAAGAGGTTCTTGATAAAATATATCTAGATTCTATGTATGAGATTAAATTCTATATATCTATATCTTTTTCCGAGACCTATTTAATCAGCCTTGAAGTTTAAATTTGATAAAATATGCTCTAGTTCTATATTTTATTATTTATTTCTCAATAAAATATATTACGCATACATGCATACTTTAAATTGTGTTATTTTATCATCAGTATAATATTTTTTTAATACGTAATTTAAAATCAAATCGATCAGGCTTAGTATTTTATTTTTGTATGCTTGAATTGTTTAACATTAGGGAATTATATGAGTGAAACTTTTTAAATTAATTTTTATATTTTTATAAAAAAAAATCTTTTTGTTGCTAGAAATATGAGTTTCCAATCTAATTCAACCCATTTCAACTGTAACATCCGTTTCAGATTTCGAGATTGTCATTCACGAACATCATGTTGATCCTGATTTTGATTCTGAGGTTCAGAATTATGAAATTTACTGCACAAGAGAAAATGTAACTAGAAGCTCTAATTTTGTTATGGCTTTTATAGTTGCTTGCCCTTTTTAAAGGATGAATGATGGACTTATTATTAATGGTTAATACTTATTAGTTATACAATAAAAAAAATACAAATCGTTCTCCTCTAGTCCTCTTTTCATTGTATAAATTCAAAAGAATTTAAAAGTCTATTTTTTTTTGACAAATATCTCCTTCCGAAATTTTTATTAATATCCTCAATTAAAATTACACAAATGCCCTCATTTTTTATTTTTAAAAATGCCCCAACCGCCAGGATTCTTGACGGTTCACTTTCTTGAGAACTGTTAGGATTAAAATTGAGGAGTAATTGAGGAGTAAAATTGTTCATCAATTAATTTTTTAATAATTAATATCAATCTCACGTACAATATAAAATCCTAACTAAATGACAAAACAAAACAGAAACACTATATTAGTTCAATTGAAAAAATGAGGAGCATCCTTCCTTCGGACGGGTGTATATGAATGCTTCAACAATTGTACACGGATTTACTGTATGATCCGTGTGTGATAAAAGAAATACAATTTTTTTTGCCTCATCGATTCGTGCATTTCTATTACTAGTCAAGTGCCCGTGCGTTGCAACGGGGAGTGAAATATTATTTTAATCACTTTCTTTAAATGTGTTAATTTTTAATTAATTTCTTCATTATGTTTTCATTTGCCGTGGAGATTGAAAAATCGATTATACAATTATTTCATCCTTTTTAACTTTGCTCACTTCTATGAAATGAATGTAAATGCAATTATTTAAATTTTTGTAGTCAATTATACAAAGATATGTATTTTAAATATTAGATGGAAATTTGTTTTATCTCTAGCATAATCTGATGATATGTACTTAAAAAGTCAGATGAAAAATGATTACAAAATATGATTAAAATTAGTGATTAAAAAATATACATAATACAAGGAAAATGATTTCGTTGAAACTAAAATGACACTTATGTCCGATTACATATAATGTTTAGTAAAGATATGATGATTTATCCCTTATTAATACAAAGGAATATTGATAACATCAACTATTTCTCTTCAATAATTATAACTCCTGAGAATTGAAAATGAAGCTTCAACAAAAATCATCTAGCGCAATTGAAGATGAAGCCTCAACAAGCAAGTCAAATTGAATTTTTTATTTTGCATTTCTCATGCCCGTAGGCCAAAATTTTACATCCAGACATTAGCGTTCCTATTTTATGCATTATATATGTTCCTTTCAACTTCTAAAACATGGGATAAGTAAAAACCAATATAATCCCAGTTCTGTAATCTACCTTTTCTAGCTAAGTAGTCCGCCAATTCATTTTGACCTCTCCGAACAAATAAGCAGAAGTATCCCTCATTTTTCCTCATAGCCTCCCATGATTGGTTAATTTTCATAAAAGCCCTCCAGTCTTCCTTAATAGGAGGCTAGACCCTGGTGCCAACTCTCCATATATGTAATAAACAAACATAAAATACACATAACAAATATTAACCATTTATAGCTAAATGCGGAACATAAAAGGAAATTGTTGATAATTGTATTATCGATATAAGATGCTACTAAACTAAAAAATAATTAACTGGCAAACAAAGATGAATAATTCTTTCCAATCAAAGAAGAAAATATTAATGCAATAGTTGCGCAAACCTTTGTTGCAGGATGTTCCTATTTTTGTTAGGGTTCAAATGCCTCTCCAATTTTGATGTCTACAGTTTATAATGCTTGATAATAAGAGTCTAAAACTTTGATTACAAAATGATACCTTTAGATAATACCTATATCACTTCTCTACGTGAATATAAATTGCAGCATTTAGTATCTCACTTTAAGACCCTCTCTTCTTATTTGTATTTAATATATCCAAAGATTTTTACTAAAATAACATCAATATGAAATAACATCAAATTTTCATCACATCAGAGACAATGGGATTATAAACAGGCGATTTTATGTGTAAATATATGGGGGAGGCAAGCAAACCAACACCAACACCAACACATGAAGCAACTTGTCCCATAAATCGCCTGTTGATTTATAAACAAGCTCTTCTTCATCAAAAAATTAACAAGCTCTTAATCATATTTATATCATCTGTAACTCAAAAGGAGCATCATTATGGGCCTGCAACAAAACACAAGTAATTGAAATGGTTATACAGAAAAGAAGACAAGAAATGTAAATGAATATATATTCTTTGTAACTTAAAAAAATTGCACAAATTATTGCAAGGTTGAAATTAGAAATCAAAATTTGTGCGGTTTACCCCTATCATTCTTTTATATTTGGTTACCTACCAGGCTACCTAACAATTGAATAAAAAGAAAAAATAATACATTTTAGAGAAAAGAAAAAGAAGCTTACGATTTTGGAAAGCTCTTTAGCATTTTCACTATCAAACCCCAATGCAGCCAGTACATTGTGACCCGGTGATTCATTCTCAGACCAAATTCCCAAAACTAAGTAGCATACTGTTATTTCTCCATCCTCGCTTACATAAAAAATATAAAAAACAAAATGAAAAATCAGCATATGAACCAAACTGATAATATCAAACAGAGTTTCATTATCACAACCTGAGAAATAGTTTATCTGCAATGGAAAAAATAAGTAGAAACCCAAATTCAATTTTAAAACAAGTTTGTGCTCACTAAAAGTAGAAGGCTCAGTGAAAAGTTTATCCAATAAAGGATGTTTGCAATTTCTGCAAAAGTTGAAACAATTAGCAAACATCACTATAAGAAGTTACATTTGTAATACCTTTTTTGGCTGATTTCAGCTCAGTTACTGGCGCTGTCGCAACTTGCATGAACATGATTATAGATAAATAATCTTTAACAAAAGTATCGAAAGTACTAATTTAACAGAAATATATATACCTCAACTTTTGCAGAAATACCTTTTTTGGCTGATTTTAGCTCAGTTACTGGCGCTGTCGCAACTTGCATGAACGTGATTATAAATTATTTATCAAATAAGCTTTAACAAAAGTATTGAAAGTACTAAATTTAAAAAATTATATATATACCTCAACACTTGATTTCTTGCTTGACTTCCTCATTGGCGTATGTTTCATACTGTTCAATTAAGAAATCAAAACATAATGCAAGAGTAAATGAAATCGCACTCTAATACCAAACATAGTACCATTAACCAAATTCAAATCACAGCCATAAATATAAGCAAGAAAACGGGATTAACTTGGTCTTTTGAAGGCAGCACAGTAAATAATTTGTTTTCACCACACGATTACATATCATACTAACAACAAAAGAGGGGCACATACATATACTAACAAAAGAGGAACACATACATACTAACAATTACCCCTAACATAATCATTACTCTTAATTACTGCATAAAGTTCTTCCTTCAACTATTATCCTTGACCACCTTCTTGACCACCTTCTTTCTTTTATAGTCATCCGCCCTATGCATACGGCTCCTTAAGAGCAAGACGCTGTCGTCTAATGGTTCTGAAGGATTTACTTCAAAGCTTCTCTTCTTATCTTCTATTTCGCTCACGGTGAAGGACAATCCTTTCTCTTTTAAGAAGCCATCCATTCCACATTCCTACAACACAATATAAAGACACGCTGAAAGTTAAATAGAGACAAAGTCTTAGTTCAATATTTACTCGTTCAACTTTTGACTAATTTACACCCTAAAAACTCTAAAAACTGATATAATTAGTCCTAATCGAAGTTCAAATATTTACTCGTTCAACTTTTACCCTAAAAACTCTAAAAACTGATTTACTCATTCAACTTTTCACTTCAATATTTACTCGTTCAACTCGTTCAGCTGATATAATTAGTCCTAATCGAAGTTCTTCAAATACACCCTAAAAACTCTACACCATTCAAACGTAGTGTTTTTCTACCTATCTAAAAAAAAATTTAAAAATTGGTCTTATATCATGAACCATATGCAGCAGAAATGAAGAAACAGAAAAAAAAAAGAATATCAGAAAAATTGAAAGGCTGAGATTCAAAAATCCATAGAAAATAGCAGAAAAATCCAATTGATACAAAATGTGAGTCTAAACTGCTTGGAAGAGAGTCCTCTACGTGTCTGTGTTATTGGATTTGACAGAATCAGGGTCTATGTCCGCTGATTTGCCAGTTTTTGACAGAAGGGCATTTCTGGAATTTATTGGACAGTAGGGGTATCAAATGAGTTTTCTGCTGGTTGCTAATGCTTGTCATACTTGTTTTGTGTTCAATCATTGTTTGAGCAAGGCCCTAGAGATGGTTTAGCATTAGAATCAGCATAAAACCCGTTTGGTCACTGATTTTGTTTATTATTGGAAACCAAAATAGAAAGAAATTCAACTAATACAAGGGGAAAATTTGCAGCTACAAAAATCAGCAGGAAATATAAAACATGAAGTATGAAATGCATTGCAAATACCAGTTTTCTATTTGCAGCTACCATGGATACCGGTTTTCACTCAATCAAAATAAAACATGAAGTATGAAATGCATTGCGAATTTCAGTTTTCTATTGCGAATTCAATTAATACATGGTGAAAATTTGCAGCTACAAAAATCAGCAAGTATCATAAGAGACCAAAGAGTAAAAGGCCAATACCAGTTTTCTATTTGTATAAGGCAATACCGGTTTTAACTCAAAGTGATTAATGGATGAGGGATACGGTATTTATAGGGCTAATTTGGCGGGAACCGACACTGACCCGTGCGGTCGTTTGAATCTAGACAAATTACCATTTTTTGAAGTCATCGCAGGAGATCGACACGGCACAGGCATTGCAAGAAATGTTTTGAGGTCTGATCGACACGGCACAGCCATCACAGGCATCGTTGGCATCACAGGGTCTGATCGACACGGCACAGGCCCTGATCGACACGGCACAGGCCCTGATCGACACGGCACAGGCATCACAGGCACTTGAGAACCTGTCTAATCAAGCTTTCGAGACTGCATCGCAGGAGATCGAGACGGCACCGCCAGCCTCCGTTTCCGATATTGCAACAAAGAGGATCGCTTTCCATTTGAATCGAACGGAGAAGAAGAATTGCCGAAAATAATGCAACGTAGACCCTCCGTTTTTCCCATGTAACGGAGATGAAGCTGGACATCTTATGTTTGAGAAATTTGCTATCTATTTGTATTTACGAAAGGCCAACTTCAATTTCAAAAGGCCACTGCCATGTCACCTCAACTTTGACCCCAATTATTTCTGATTTTACTTAAAAAATTCTAATTAATTGGTTTTGAACCGAACCGAATTAGTTTGGACTAAACAGTTCATTTTTTTTCGGTTAATGGTTCAGTTCGGTTTGATTTTTAAAACCGAATTACAACTTCGGTTTGGTTTAGAAATCATCAAAATCGAAATAACCGAACCGACAGAACCTTTATATATTATGAATTTTGTCCGGACCGTCTCGATTTATTTGTTAATACCCCGATGTCAAGGAATTTTGTCCGAACCGAAATAACCAAACCGAACCGACGAACACCCCTGATGTCAAGGAATTCGCATTCTCTCATATGTCAATTTTATGAGGTAGTTTATTTTATATTATTGATAAGTTTTTATAATATAATTCTTTGTAATAAAAATAACTTTAGGGTTATCGGTGAATAAATTTCTAGGATTATCGGTGAAAATTTACCATTTAATAAAATAATAAATGAAATTTTATATTATTGATAAGTTTTTATAATATAATTATATGTAATAAAAATAACTTTAGGGTTATCGGTGAATAAACTTCTAGGGATATCGGTGAAAAATTACCATTTAATAAAATAATAAATGAAATTTTATATTATTGATAAGTCTTTATAATATAATTCTTTGTAATAAAAATAACTTTAGGGTTATCGGTGAATAAATTTCTAGGGTTATCGGTGAAAAATTACCATTTAATAAAATAATAAATGAAATTTTATATTATTGATAAGTCTTTATAATATAATTCTTTGTAATAAAAATAACTTTAGGGTTATCGGTGAATAACTTCTAGGGTTATCGGTGAAAAATTACCATTTAATAAAATAATAAATGAAATTTTATATTATTGATAAGTTTTTATAATATAATTCTTTGTAATAAAAATAACTTTAGGGTTATCGGTGAAAAATTACCATTTAATAAAATAATAAATGAAATTTTATATTATTGATAAGTTTTTATAATATAATTCTTTGTAATAAAAATAACTTTAGGGTTATCGGTGAATAAACTTCTAGGGTTATCGGTGAAAAATTACCATTTAATAAAATAATAAATGAAATTTTATATTATTGATAAGTTTTTATAATATAATTCTTTGTAATAAAAATAACTTTAGAGTTATCGGTGAATAAACTTCTAGGGTTATCGGTGAAAAATTACCATTTAATAAAATAATAAATGAAATTTTATATTATTGATAAGTTTTTATAATATAATTCTTTGTAATAAAAATAACTTTAGGGTTATCGGTGAATAAACTTCTAGGGTTGTCGGTGAAAAATTACCATTTAATAAAATAATAAATGAAATTTTATATTATTATAAGTTTTTATAATATAATTCTTTGTAATAAAAATAACTTTAGGGTTATCGGTGAATAAATTTCTAGGGTTGTCGGTGAAAAATTATCATTTAATAAAATAATAAATGAAATGTTGTTGGTTAACCGATTTTTATAAATGCGATTCAAGCCGCATATATTATTTGCGGCTTGAATTAACAATTCAAACCGCAAGGATTATATGCGGTTTGAATTGTATATGCGGCTTGAATTAACAATTCAAGCCGCAAATAATATATGCGGTTTGAATTCACAATTCAAACCGCATATAATCCTTGCGGTTTGAATTGTTAATTCAAACCGCAAATATTATTTGCGGTTTGAGTAGAAATAAAATTCTTTTAAAAACGTGGTTATTTATATTAAAATATTTTATTTTTGAGTAAAAATAAAAATCACGGATAATTCCATACACAATCGATTCGTGCCAAGTTATTTTTGGGTAAATATTATTATTGGACTTTGAGATTCGTGCCAAGTTAAAAAGAACGGTCCAGATCAAGTAATTGCAAAAGAATCCCTTTTACGCGTGAGCTTTAAGAGAGAAAACGCGTGGAGCTTAGGCTGCTGGACTCTTTCAAAAAAAAAGAAAGAAAGGCGAGGGACGCGTGGGGAAGGGGGTATTATTATTGGACTTTGAGATTCGTGCCAAGTTAAAAAGAACGGTCCAGATCAAGTAATTGCAAAAGATACCCTTTTACGCGTGAGCTTTAAGAGAGAAAACGCGTGGAGCTTTAAGAGAAAACGCGTGGAGCTTTAAGAGAGAAAAGGAGATTCAGTGATACAATTTCTGTGTGTCACTGTATGTAGCATGAATATAAATCACTAAATTTAGATTTCTACACGTTTGACAACATGAAACAGATGTATAAAATCAAACTATTTTAATTAAAGGCTGAGATTGAGATCTGCTTTGATGAGTGGCTGAGATATTTTGAAATGGATGGCTGAGATTTGATATGAACGAATAGATGCTTGGATCCTAAAAATTTCAACGTGATATTAGTAGTCCTGATAATACATCTCCATCTATTTTTTCTAAGTCATTTCTCTCATTTCTAAAGCACATGTGGATCTACATGAATTTCTCTGAGACAGAGCTCCTAAACAGGCGAGGCTAGAGCTAGGGATAAGGTAAGAGAGATGATACCTTCACCGAGAAGGCGATCTCTGATGAAGAAACTTCAAACGGACGTATCTCGGCGCTCGAGTGTCTGATATCAGCGTATCACTACTTATCGGAAAGCTTGTGAGGAGAAGATATTGATTTTGAACCATAGCGTTAAGCGTGATAAGAGCAAAGTCACAATTGCAAAAACAAAGAGAAGAGCGTCAAAACATGAGCTGAAGTTTCTGATTAATTCTTTCTAATTTTCGATTTTGTACTCCTTTACGAAGTTATCAATATTGTACTCCTTTATAAATTCTGAGATCTAGGGTTTTTTTTGTTGTATTTTTATTTTTTTTAGTTAGAATGTTATTAATGTAACTAATAATATGTTTTATTTTTTCCTAGACATTTCTCATGTAAATGTATGAAGTCTTAGATTTAGAGTTTTTTTGTTATATTTTCATTTTTTTTTAGTTCAATGTTATTCATGTAAATGTTTTCATTTTGAATTTAGTTTAGCGCTTTTGATATTCAGATCTAGGATATGCTATACAAAAAAAACAATCGCTAAGATTTAGTTTATTGTTTTATCAAAAAATTAGTTTAGTGTTTTCATTTTGAGATTTAAAAAAAAACAAAAGTTGTTCTCTACAAAAGTGAACTTCAGGATTCCTAGCAGTTGAGGCATTTTTAAAAGAAAAATCAAGGGCATTTGAGTATTTTTTTTAGTTGATGATATTAATAAAATTTCAGTTTCTATTGCAAGTGGAAGTAGAACTACAGTGTTTTAAAACTCAAATAAGCGTTTTGGTAAACTTAACTCTAAAATTTATTAAATTTGGCTACAAATAACGAATCCAAATTATTGAAACCAATCTACTTCACGAATAATGTGTTAACATGTCAAATTTGAAAAAATTTCAAACTAATTTAGTATAAAGTCAAGCCGTCAAGAAAAAATCTATATTGTTAATTTTAATGCATTAATTTTTCATTATTTTTTTACCGCTTGACTTTATACTAAATTAATTCGAAAATTTATAAAATTTGTATATAAACGTATTACTCGTGAAATAGATAGATTTTAATGGTTTGAATAATTTGTCATTTGAAGCCAGAACATTAGGTTTTGGTGTTAAGCTCACCAAAGATTTGATGAGCTTAAGAACACCCTATTTTTACTCTTCTACTACATCAATTTATTACTCAATATAAGATAGTATTCCACTAGTTGTTGGCCTTAATTGTACAAATACATTTCTCTAATCATCATTAATTTATTAACTCTCCATTACATAAATAATTTGATCAAGAAAACAACCGAATTCAACCCAAATTTCGCTCCCGAAAAGGGCATTAATGATATATATTAACCATGATTTGCTCATTATGCCATGCTACAACCTTCTGATAGGATAGGTCACCTCCAAATATGTCGAGAGAGCACCGACTGTTACATCAACTCGGCCCCTACCAGCTGTCTTTATTCTCTCAAGGTCTTCCATTTTTGATACACCTCCAGCATAAGTTACCGGAATCTACAAAACAAGTTACAAAATTAGGAGGAATCCAAATGAGATTTACCCTTTGTTGTATGTAAGCACAAAGTAAACAGAATGTGACAGGTAAAACAAAACCTAATTAGGAGCTAATTTTGAAAATATTCATTTGATTTGATATAAAAAAGAAGAAGTTAATTTTAGTTGATTTGGCCAACTGAGCATTGATGTCAACAGAAAAAAAAAAACTGCAAAAACGTGCTTACAAATATGACTAATGCTTGGTGTTATATGAAAATTCAGTAGAGCATAACATGTATCTTGCCAAAGAATATCATATTACCATATTTCAATAACAAACTATTTAGGCGAAGCCTTTCCACAAAAAAAAATAAAATAAAATAACAAATTAATGGTCTTCTAAGAAAGTATAATTCAACCAAAAAAACCAACATTTTTCTTCTCAACTTTAAATAAGATAACAAGAAAAGTCGAGGATTCAAAATATTTGAAAAGAGGTGTGTTACATACCGGAGAAAGAGATCCAAGCAGAGTGACGAGCTCCTCATCTATACCTAATCTGTCATGTCATAAGAAAGTCGACATGAATGAAAGTCAACAAAGTAGAAAGCATACCTTCTATAACATTAATTATACAGTTATATCCAGTATATGACCAACTAAGTTGGGTGCCAGAATGAACTACCAGTTTTATTGCCTTTGAACTGCTCAACTAAAACTTAATCCAATGAAACCTTAATTAAACAGTAATCAAAAAAGGAAAAATCATATATGACATGGTGAGAAAGCTTCACCTTTTCCCCTCTACATCAACTCCATGCACCAAAAACTCATCAGCATATGAAGCCAAAAATTCCAAACTTTGAGCATCTAGAAATACATCACTAAACTTTTGCCATCTGTCTGTCACAATGGCATATTTTCCATTCTGCATTACAAAAAATATATCAAAATTGGACATTGGAAAAACCAAAATTAGCCACAATCAAATCCAACTTAAAAAAACCAATCCTCAATCAAACACAAGTTATACAATTAAGCCCCAATTAAACTCAAATTTGTATCAACAACTGCTGGGCTACGCAATTTTTGCCTCCATTAAGCCTCATGTAAACCAACTGGCAGATACTTTCTTCAAAACTAGATGCAATTATTTGCTTCCCTATAAAATTGACAGTACCTATCGTAAGCTCACTGCTTGCTCAAACTTAGATAAAAAATACAAAAAATAACTTGATTAAATATGCCCCAGTTTAGTCCAGAAAAAAACTTGATATAAACTGATTTTGCTTCAATCAACTGTGCATTCAATGAAGCCTTGATTTAACCAAAAACTTGATGTACCTTTTTTCGACAACTAAGATCCAAAACAAGTCTTTTCCTCCCTATCAAATCAACAAGGCCTTGGAGCCGCTCCATGTTCATCTTTCCATCACTGAAGACGTACTAAAAAGGGTAAAAAATGGATAAAATTCCAAAATCACTAAAGCTAATAAAAATGATATGCTACATCATAAAAATAATCTAACATAAGAAGATAATATTACTCAAGGACCAAAATGAATTTGTGTTTACTACATAGTTTGATATCTTGCATTTTCTCAATTACAAACCAATGAATGTGATTTATCGTGTCCTTGACCAAAACTTAGTGTATAAGCCTTGAGAAGTAGTAAATTTTAATACAAAGTAAAATGAACACATTAAATTTTACAAAACCCAAACTCAACCATAGAAACCCAATAAACACAACCAATGGCACCTTAGAGATACATCACAAACATAAAGATGATAATTGAAGGAACATTGAGTCTTTTCAATTAATTTTGCAGATAATAACGAAAAACTTATCATATATTTAAATAACACCTGAGGGGTGGGAGGGAGAAAGGGAAAAACATACTGAGGTAACAATAACATGAGATGCACCTTCATCAAGGTATTTCATGGCATTCTCCAAGTTTATCCCACCTCCAACATGCAAACCACCTAATCACAAAAATATACAGCTGTCATTCCTTTCCAAACTTCAAATACTGGCAACAAATTAGAACTGATAAGAAGTACAATATTAAATCAGATAAGCTTATTCACCCGTAATTAGGGGTGTTCATTGGGTCCCTTTTTTTTTGTTTTCAACCGAACTGGTTTTTTTGTTTGCTTTTTTTGTTTAAATACATTGTTTCGGTTGAATTTTTGAAATGCCTCGGATTTTATATTTGGTTCGGTTTAGATTTTTCAAAACCGAAAAGATCGAACTGACCAAACTCTATATGGTTCAAATCCATGTTTTAGTGTGATCGATGGTTTCCGAACTTTTTTGGATTTAAAATGAAGAAACTTTTTGGTTTGGATATTTTAGAACATCTAGATATTTTGTCTGGAATTGAACGATGCGTGTAATGTCAACATCTGATATAGATAATTCATATTTCTTTCTATGATTATTAAATGTAATTTTGTATGTATTGAGTTTTGACCATTTAAAATTTAATCTCTCTTACTTCGGTTCAACCAAACAAACCAACATTTACTTTGGTTATTTTGGTTTGGTTGGTTTGATTATATTTTTAAAACTGAATAGAATTATGGTTTGACTATTTTAATTCGGTTTTAATTGAACCGACCCAATGAACACCCCTACCCGTAATTGAAATATTCATGACCCTCTCACCATCTACCAATAAAAGTAAGAAAGGTAGAAGAATACAAATGTAATTTCTAACCAGGATAAGCATGTAATGCCTCTGTAGCTGCCACCTGGCTCAAGGGATCAGCACCAAGCATTATGACATGGCCACCAGTGAGACTGTCTCTTTTGTACATATTTGCATAGTAGGCAGCTGACTTGTCAGATTCAAAGTTAGTCACAAGAGAGGAGTTCCCATTTTCTGATGAATCTCTTAGAGTTGACCCCACAATTTGTTTCACTTTTCCCTAAGAGAAAATAATGAAGTTCAATTGAGGGTTTGGTCAGAAATTAAATTTATTGAGGGTTATACAACAAAACGGCAAAATATCATTCAAGTACAATACTGGTCGGGTCAAGTAACCTCACATGGAGTGTTTCGAGTACTTGGAAAAAGATACAGTATACCAGTAATAAAACAAGAAAAACTAAAAAAACACAAAAGAGCAAACAGAAAGATTGCTTTAAACCAAAATAGTACATATACATGAAAAATACATGTCTGTACCTATTAGAGGTACAGAAAGAGTGAGGGTGCGTACTATGCATAGCGCATTTTGGTCCGTACTATGGATCCATATCTTCATTTCAAGGTCTAAATAGTCGATCCGAACCGTCCATCATGATCTCCATATGAAAATCTACTTAGAGGCCAAATTTTACATTTTTTTTTTTAATTTGTTTACTATTCCTTTGGATAGGTAGAAAATCACTAATTTTGAATGGTCTAGAATCTTTAGATCAAGTAATATTGTACCTCTTAAAAAATAGTAAAAAAATGAAAAATTTGACATCCAAGCACATTTTCATATGAAGATCATGTTGAGCGGAACAAATCGACTGTTTGGATTTTAAAAATGGAAATATGCATCCATAGTATGAACCAAAATGCGCTATGCAAAGTACCATAGCCTCACTCAGTACAGAAACTTCAAAAGATATTCGATTACAGTACAAAATCACCTTGTGTATATCAATGCAAGGTCGAAAGCGTGTTGCGTATTGAACAGCATGTCGAGCTCCTAAAGAAGTTAAAAGAAAAAGGTAAAGTTTCAAGCTTTGGAGGGTATATCTAGAAAAAAAACAAAAGGATAGAAGAGAACTACTGATAGATAGAGGAAGAGAAGTGCATTACTAGAAGGGGTGCACCTTGTAGGAGGTACAAAAGATGGTGTCTTTTTCCGATTGTAGATATAATTCAATTGACTCGTACCAATCAATTTACCATAAATCAAACTTTTCATCTTCAGTTGATTGCATCAGTTCATGATAATTCTATTCATGCAAAATAAACACTAGTTAGTATAAATTAAGAATGAAACTCTAAATAGAAGGAATACAATTGCAGAGGTGTTAAATTCAAGGACTTTTCTTAAACAAGAAGGAAACGGTATAAACAAAAATATGAATTCCAATACCGGATTTCATCATATTCTCAGCAGGACTATCTCTACTAGTCTATTAGGTCCGAACTCAAAAGAAAGTTGGCCTTATTACCTTGAGGCGAGGCGGCGCAACTGAGGCAAGAGACGCGACTGAGGAGATACAGCGCGACGGAGGGAGGCGGCGCCGGCGAGAGAGAGAGAGAGAGAGAGGGGGGGACTGAGAGTGGTGGCCAATAGTTGGGAAAGATGGATCCAACTGAGAGTCGAGAGAGGCGGGGTGAGTTTGGGCCGAACTTTGGGCCCTTTTGGGCCCTGTTCGGATCACAACTCGTCCAACATTCGTCCAACATTAATAAATTCAACAAGGTTATCCTCTGAATGTATTTGGAATATTGTCTTTGTTTCTGTTTTTATTTTTATTTTTCTTAATTGGTTGCTATTTATTGGGTATGTAAGGGGGGCATAATCGTCAGTTTAAATGCTACCTATGTAATACTACCTGGTTTTAATTTCCTTCAGTTTCAGCAAATACTAAATTAGGCCCAGCAAAGCTCATAATTACAAACCGAGCCTCTGTAAGTTCCGAATTGATCTGTTGAAATCCTCAATTAAGCCCCCATGACTCTCAAATGGAGACCTCCATTAATCCATCCACTGGACACAAGATTGTAGAAGAAAATGCTTCTCTAACAAACTTCCGCTATGCATATTTTTCTTTTTACTCCAGTGTAACAGTATGCGCTCGTTGAACGGACAAAGAATCGTCAAGTCAAATGATTAATTGGAATGCGGCCGATTAATCATAATTTTGAAAATAATTTTGCATTTTTATTAAAGTTATATGCATATACTTGTAATTATTAAAATTAATTAATTTAACTAATTAAATTTATCAAATAAACTTATTTTAACTTTAGTGTCATTGTAAATTAATAAAATTTTATGAAATTGTCATTTACAAAAATTCAAATAAGACAAGACAAAATATAATACATATAACAGTTAAATGCAACAAAAAAATAATAAAAATGACCAACTAATTGACATTATAAATGAAAAACAGACAATTTATAATGGTATGGTCACCACCAACAATTAATCATCCAATTAATCGGACTAAACGGCCATTTTTTTACAACACTAGTTATTCTAGTTAATATCTTAGAGTTAGATATGAGTCTGTCTATATAATTACAACAAATGAATCGTTAATTTAAATGTCTTTCTATCTCTTATTCTAATTCCACAAGCCCCATTGAGCTTATATGTATCCAAAGTTTTGATTTTGTTTTCTCTGTTAGATTAATTCTGAATTAAGTGGCCTATATAATGGATATAAATGTTTGAGACTTTTTAGTCTCTTGAGATCACCAAATAAATTTTTAAAACTCTTAGTGTTATCAATTGAGAGTTTCAATTTTTTTGGTTTTCCAAATTAATAGCACACTAAATTTAATCTGTTAATTTGATAGTTCATAGATGTACATTAAAGATAAACCACTATAAATTTTTAGAGGTTACATAAATACTATTCCATTCTAAAGATTTTGTAACATTAAGAGAAAGAGGGCAAAAAGAGAAACTGTTTATACATCAAGTTGAAGTATTATAACTTCATCTTCCGCATCAGATATTTTTATATTTGTAACAATTATATTGTTCAAGATCCTACAAATTATGTTCAATCAATATTAATGCATAGAAACCTATAATCTAAGATTTTGAACATATTAATTCGTTCAATTTATGAGCACATAATAAAATATAATTTTTTTTATGTAACCATAGTTTGGTATACTTACTGTTAGTATGACAACTAATCACATATCTATTGTTATACCTATTTGGTATATTTGCATGAAGTGAAGTAAATAAGTTTAGTCATAAATCTGACTAATAAGTGATTTGCGCATTCTCTATTTCCAGAAATAATAATAATAATAATAATAATTATTATTATTATTATTATTATTATTATTATTATTTTTACTACACAAATAGATAATTAGTTACCAATTAAGTTTAGTCAAAATAATATATATGTCCCTTGAACGCTTATATCTATATAATATATATGCCGTGCCGTGCTGTGACTAACACGCTGTGCTTTTGGTCTTGTGTCGTGCCGTGCCGTGCCGTGACCATGTTAATTTTTCACGTGTCGTGTCATGCTATGACAAAAATGTCAAAGGGTGGTCAAGGCACGTGAATGATCATTCCACATGAGGCACGCCGTGTCCAAACGTGCCGTGACCAAACATGACTCGCGTGACTCGCGTGACCATTTGATCAAATTTAGGTTAGTTTAATCAAGATTCACGTGACTCGGGTGACCACGTCACGTGCCGTGCTGTGACTAGATCTTTCGCGTGACGTGCCATGCCGTGCCAAATTTTCTAAATATGGTCACAGCACGCGAATGGTCACGGCACGAGACACGCGAGTTACAACACGTAACTGACACGCATGCCGTGCCATTCCTACCGTAACTGTGCCGTTCCGTGACAGAGCCGGCTCCGCCGTGCCATTTTTCCCACTCTACCCAAATGTAACTTGTCATAGAACATTTCATAATATACTTTTTGTTATGAATTTTAGTTTTGATAATATGTATATTTATTTATAGATATTAGTACAAAAAAATTATTTTATGATAAATTTCATCTATTTCATAAAATTTAAGTAACATTTTAGTTTCATATCCAAATTATACTTGAATTTGTTAAGATTTAAATCTGTATCTGAATATAAAAATTAAAGCGGATATCAATATAAGTTTGATCACTATCCAATCCGTTTTCACCCAAAAAAAACGCGTTAGGGGCCCATCATTACACATTTTGACTTGAGGTCCTCTATAACTTCAAAAGTATCAAGAGACAAATTTAAGCAACAAAAACCATAATATTATAAGAGAGATTGCAAACAGAGTTTACAAGAAAGGAGATTACAAACAGAGTTTACAAGAAAGCGTATAATGAAATAGAAAATTAGATAACATGTCCCGAAAAGAACACACACCAGAACTGAAGTAAAAATAGTAAATGAAAAAAAGATTATAAGTAATAATCTAACAATACAGCTCCGTCACAGTACTGATTAATTTAATGATAAATTATGCAAATATTTGTGCAAATTATTCTAATTTCAAGGCTTAGTCGTCGTTCTTAATAACTCAAGTATGAATTTTCCTCATCGATGAGATTTAGGAGGGAACTCGGAATAGCAGGAATGCCAACACTTATGACACCTCCGAGCATCAGTACAACTTTTCCCATTGATGGTCAGCTTGCTTCCGAATCCTGAATGCACCAACCCGCAACCTTACATACCCGTATCAGCTCTACTACATTCACATTTCCCCCTAGCCTTTCATCTAGCAAGCACAAAACCTCACCTTCATTAATTTTAACAGCAGCATAAAGAGGAAAGTACGGGTACATTTCATTTCTGAATCTGTTTGAATTTCTTTTCCCCGATATCACCTCGAGGAGCAACATTCCAAAACTGTAGACATCTGCCTTTTGAGTGATTGCTTGTCCAGAAATCCATTCTGGTGCCAAATAGCCGACAGTACCTCTTGTTGTCGTCAATACTCGGCTATGTTCTCGGCCGATAAGTTTTGCTAAGCCAAAGTCGGCAATTTTAGGGGAAAAATCATCATCTAGAAGCACATTCTCGGGTTTAATGTCACAATGGATGATACAATCTCTACATTCTTCATGCAAATAGGCTAATCCCTTTGCAGTCCCGAGTGCGATTTTGTATCGAGCTTGCCAACTTAATACATAAGAACTCCCTGAAAAGATGTGGGAATCCAAGGAGCCATTCGACATATATTCATAAACCAGTAGCCTATTACTGCCTTCAGCGCAAAACCCTAGGAGGCGCACAATATTAGCATGGTGAATCATTCCTATTGTTTGCACTTCTGTTCGAAATTGCTTCTCTTCTTGTCCTACAATTTTGAGCTTTTTCACAGCCACAGTAGTAGAACCCAATAATTTCCCCTTGAAAACAATTCCAAAACCTCCTTGGCCTAGTTTGGTAGAGAAATTTTTTGTTGATCTTTTTATCTCGTTATACAAGTAAGCCTTGAATTTGTGATCATCGACGTTCACCGGCTCAACATTATTGAGTTTTCTTCTAAACTGCCACAAAAGTACTAAACAAACAAATAGGATGACCAGAACCCCACCTCCTATGAATGTCACATGCTTGATATGATTTCTTTTAGTGTAAGCAACAGAGGACCCCATGTGGATATGTATATATTCACCACTCAATCCATCATCGCGTATGATTGCATTCATTAGATCTCTGTACCAAAGATTGCATCCAGAACCAGATGCATAAG
Organism: Carex parvula; assembly: GCA_025461045.1. NCBI lineage: Eukaryota > Viridiplantae > Streptophyta > Magnoliopsida > Poales > Cyperaceae > Carex > Carex parvula. Next base: position 204,727 of record JAJGRW010003267.1, read on the forward strand.
CTGTGCAAGAGCAATTGCTTCGGCATGCACTTTCACATTCTTCCTCACTTTTAGCCCCCAAGTATTCAGAGTTGTCAGGCAACATAATGAGGTTATCCTTCAAAGTAAATGTGTCGGTCAATCCAACTGAACTGCCTTTGCAACTTAATGAGAAATTTCTTGTACAACCAGCACTAATGTTACGACGTGAAGATGAGTCAGAAGAAGCAGGAATGCAGGATAGAAGCCATGTGGGCATTTACACCAGTAGTTCGGACCCTGGCTAAAACACATGCCGAAAGGTCCGCAATAGAGCAAACAACTCTGACCGGATGTTAACCAGTAATGACCACCGTCGCCATGCGATCGGTATATGAATGCATGACCATAACTATTCAATCTTATGTATTTTAGTTCTCCATTCGCATCATTAAATGTTACCAACCTGTCGTGCTGTTGGATATTTAACAATGCGGGAAAAGTACCAAAATACTGTGTATTTCTTTGTTTTTGCTTTATAACAAACCCCCAGGTTCCACTAGTATGATCTATTTCTAATGAATACACCCCTGGTGAGGGGTCACTAGAGGTTTTGGAAGAAGTAAGAGATACATCAATATTTTTTCCATTTATGGTACGGTAACCGAGCCAAGCTCCAGGCAACCAAGTATCTGTCGGATTGTCGAAACTCTGCCATATCACTTCTGAATTGTTTGTTTGGTCTAGCAAAACAAGATTTCCGATATCGAGGAGAATTAACTTGGTGGAATTTGGTTTGTTTTGCAGATTATTTGATGACCATATACAGGATTGAGATTGGGTCAAGATCAAGGTTCCATTTGGAGATATACTCAGTCTGGAGAATTGAAGTTTGGTAATGGGGTTCTCTGTATTTGCTGTCCATACAACATCTACCATATAGTTCAACACCAGTGGCAACAGTTGGGTTTGACCGGTATCCATTTCATCAATGGTTAACCAAATGCCGACATAGTAATTTCCGTTACCTGTGTCGATGAAACCAAACTCAAACCTGCCATTTGTTGACATGAGGCTCTGGTTTGGGTAGAGAAATTCACCAGGTAGAAGTGTGTCTGTTGCTGAAGAGAGATTGTTTGAACACAAAAGGATGACAAAGAAGAAGAAGGAAGCCATGTTGATCAGAGAATAACACTGCTGAAAATCTTGTCTAGCAACAAGCAATATAGAATTTAATGAAGAAACAACAAAAGGATGGGACCTCATTTGACTACTTTTGTTGCTATAGTTGGACTGACCATAATACGTGGTACTTGATGAGTTATATGAGAATATATAGTCAAATCATATATTATTATTATTCAAACCACATCAGTTTGTGAAACTGTGTAAGATTAAGTCCCCATTTTTTAGTACGATTAATGCACAAGGCTGGGATATGCTGACAGGTTTTTCCCTATTTCCAACCCACACATATAATTTTCAAGAGAACGGAGTAGGTCCGATGGGCATCGGACTTACTTTTTGGTCTAATAAGCTTCAACACCATCCGATTTACATTTAGATCTGTGCGCACGGAAATTAAAGCAAACACGCACGGATTTGAAAGCAGAACGCATGGATCTGTGATTGACCCCATCCACTACTAGAATTTCCGTTTTTACCAAGGGTAGAAAACGCATTTCCAAGCATGTGAAGGGTCCATGGAAATAAATCGACTTTTCTGACACCGTAAACTATTTCCAAAGAGAGGCCCATGGAAAACGTAGCGCATGAAAATATTTTCTGCGTGTCCATGAAAATGTATCATTTTCGCCCTTGAAAAAAGTTTGACATGACCCACAACCCGCCAAACAGATCAAAAATTAATCTGCATAAGAAAATACATAGCTTTAATCGGTGAATTTGCTACATACATTCTTTTTTTGAATTAATTGTCTGCTAAATGTGAATCCTTTTAAAGATAAACTAAAAACAAGCTGTCATATCTTACAAATTATTAAGCTAACAAATTTTAATTAATGAAACGACCTACAAGAGTACTGACAAATTATTGCACTTGACTATTTCAGGTTGAGAGGGGTAAATGAAAGCACTAAGCCACTGCCACCAGCACCATCTCTACGTAGAAATAAGGGTTCAGAGTTTTCATGCATGATGAAAGAGGCAAAAATAATCAAGGGGGCCCCTGTTGGAAATAATCAAGTGGGCCATAGTCGTCTTTGGAAATACTCAGTGGGTTTCAGGTTCGCCAAACCTTGAAAATAATCAAGTGAGTCCCCGTTCATATGCTCTTGGAACCAGGTGTGAAATTATTTTTATGCGTTCCTTTTTCAAGGGGAATCTCATGGAAAAAGTTAGAAAAACTATTTCCGACGGATAGTGCATAGAAATGACAGTTTTTTTTTTAGTATTTCCATCAAGGCTTCTAGCGACAGTAGTATTTCCAAAGCCAGCCCTTGGAAGATAATGATTTTTGGGCTTATTCCAACGGGTAGCCCATGGAACAAGTCCTTTTTCTCCTCTTGGTAAAAAAGAAAATTCAAGTAGTGATCAAACTAAAGTAGGTTCGATGGGCATCGTACCTACTCTGAATTCAATTTCCAATCAACTCGAAAGCCCAATCGGTCAGTAAAATGTAATCGGTGTCCGATGAATAGAAAATAAAGAAATTAAACTGAAAGTTATCATTTTCTGGGACTGAGACTGAGACTGAGCCAGAGACTAAACTCCGAAATTAACGAAGGATACATAATGCCTCATTCACAATTCAATACAATTGAGTACATATATTGTCCTATTAGATGACCTCAGGTCAAAAGGTGTAAGAGGAATCAAATGATGGGACCTCATGTCAAAAGGTGTATTATCATTTATCACTATCCGATTCGTTTAATTTTGACTTGTGTCATCGATCTAATGACTTCATTGTCAGGTCGGCAGTCAACTAACAGGACAAATGTATTTCAATTGTGAATTATATTGTTGAGTCTAGTAAAATGATAAATTTCAGTTTGGTTTCTTCAATTTCTACTCATGTGACACCGATTAATTACTACGTACCTATATATATATGCATTTGGTTCACAGATGGGGATTTCGATTTTGATTGGAAATATAAATGTGTGGTCACCAAATTTAACAAAAGATGAACAAGTTAGTATATTTGTTGTTGTACTTGATACTGGAAACCTAGTTTTACGTGATCAAATGAACTCAAGTAATGTGATATAGCTTAGGGGTGCAAACGGATCGGATATTAACCGTATTCAAAATTTTGCGGAGTCGGATATTTGAATACGGATAATTTAAAGATATGGATGCAGATACGAATATAAATTATCCCGCGTCAACCTTCCTCTAACAAAAATAGTTGACCACATAGGTATAAATACTTTAGTGCAGAGGTATAAATACTTACAGTACTTGATATTAATACTTTCAGAAGTCATCTAGTGTTATATGTAAAAAATATTTGCAAGTATAGGAATAAATACTTGCAAGTCGAGATGTAAATACTTGTGTGCCGATGTGCCCGAAAGTATGTCATCATGGATCTCATTTGAAAGAGAAAATTGCGTAAAAGACGTTCGTGATTTTAGATTCGCAAAATTCCTCAAGAATCGTTAGAAATATGGACGACATTGAACAGAGAAAAAAAAATTCACCTCTAAAAACGTGTATGGTCCCCCAATGTAGATTGAGTGGTCCCCCATAGATATTTATGTTACAAGTACGTTTAGGAGATTTGGTTGAGAGACAATTATTTACGTAAAAATTATTCACCTCATAGGTATAACTACTTCCGTGCATATGTATAAATACTTTATTGCATATGTATTAATACTTTAGAAAAAAAATTCTATGCTGTAATTTTTGTGGTCGCCCCAAATAGTTATGGTAATTATGGTAGTTATTATGCGGGTACAGTGCAGGTAGTGTAGCGCGGGTACTGTTATCAGCTTCCTATATATAATATTATGTTGATTTATTACTTGAATGCATGAATCAACCAATTAAGGCACTTGAACCCGTACTGTACGCTTATTGCTTGAACCAATACCTTGATTGATTTATTGCTTGAATGCTTAGGTTATATTATTGCTTGTAAAACTGATGCCCATTCTGTAATTGAATATATATATATATGTGTTATCCCTTAATGTATTGCTTGTATATAACTGAAATGATTAAATAACGTTTAAGCAATAAATGTTATATAGTTCATTTCCAGTTTATTTTATATATTCTGGAGATGTCCCTTGGACATTTTGATGATAAATTTTATAATATACTTTTTGTTAAAATGTAAACGGGAAAAAAATTTATTTTATGATAAATTTCATCTATTTCAAAAAATATAAGTAACATTTTATTTTAAATCCAAATTAATTTGAATTTGTTAAGTTTTAAATCTGTATCTGAATATAAAAATTAAAGCGGATATCAATATAAGTTTGATCACTATCCAATCCGTTTTCACCCAAACAAAATGCGTCAGGGGCCCATCATTTCCTCTTACACATTTTGATTTGAGGTCCTCTATAACTTCAAAAGTATCAAGAGACAAATTTAAGCAACAAAAACCATAATATTATAAGAGAGAACACAAAAGGAGTTTACAAGAAAGGAGATTACAAACAGAGTTCACAAGAAAGCGTACAATGAAATAGAAAATTAGATAGAACACACACACTACAAGTAATAATCTAACAGTACAGCTCCGTCACAGTACTGATTAATTTAATGACAAATTATGCAAATATTTGTGCAAATTATCCTAATTTCAAGGCTTAGTCGTCGTTCTTAATAACTCAAGTATGAATTTTCCTCATCGATGAGATTTAGGAGGGAACTCGGAATAGCAGGAATGCCAACACTTATGACACCTTCGAGCATCAGTACAACTTTTCCCATTGATGGTCGGCTTACTTCCGAATCCTGAATGCACCAACACGCAACCTTACATACCCGTATCAGCTCTACTACATTCACATTTCCCCCTATCCTTTCATCTAGCAAGCATAGAACCTCACCTTCATTAATTTTAACAGCAGCATAAAGAGGAAAGTACGGGTACATTTTGTTTCTGAATCCTTTTGAATTTCTTTTCCCCGATATCACCTCGAGGAGCAACATTCCAAAACTGTAGACATCTGCCTTTTGAGTGATTGCATGTCCAGAAATCCATTCTGGTGCCAAATAGCCGACAGTACCTCTTGTTGTCGTCAATACTCGGCTATGTTCTCGGCCGATAAGTTTTGCTAAGCCAAAGTCGGCAATTTTAGGGGAAAAATCATCATCTAGGAGCACATTCTCGGGTTTAATGTCACAATGGATGATACAATCTCTACATTCTTCATGCAAATAGGCTAATCCCTTTGCAGTCCCGAGTGCGATTTTGTATCGAGCTTGCCAACTTAATACATGAGAACTCCCTGAAAAGATGTGGGAATCCAAGGAGCTATTCGACATATATTCATAAACCAGTAGCCTATTACTGCCTTCAGTGCAAAACCCTAGGAGGCGCACGATATTAGCATGGTGAATCATTCCTATTGTTTGCACTTCTGTTCGAAATTGCTTCTCTTCTTGTCCTACAATTCTGAGCTTTTTCACAGCCACAGTAGTAGAACCCAATAATTTCCCCTTGAAAACAATTCCAAAACCTCCTTGACCTAGTTTGGTAGAGAAATTTTTTGTTGATCGTTTTATCTCCTTATACAAGTAAGCCTTGAATTTGTGATCATCGACGTTCACCGGCTCAATGTTATTGAGTTTTCTTCTAAACTGCCACAAAAGTGCTAAACAAACAAATAGGATGACCACAACCCCACCTCCTATGAATGTCACATGCTTGATGTGATTTCTTTTAGCGTAAGCAACAGAGGACCCCATGCGGATATGTATATATTCGCCACTCAATCCATCATCGCGTATGATTGCATTCATTAGATCTCCGTACCAAAGATTGCATCCAGAACCAGATGCATAAGCTGTGCAAGAGCAATTGCTTCGGCATGCACTTTCACATTCTTCCTCACTTTTAACCCCCAAGTATTCAGAGTTGTCAGGCAACATATAGAGGTTATCCATCAAAGTAAATGTGTCGGTCAATCCAACTGAACTGCCTTTGCAACTTAATGAGAAATTTCTTGTACAACCAGCGGATGAGTCAGAAGAAGCAGGATAGAAGCCATGTGGGCATTTACACCAGTAGTTCGGACCCTGGCTAAAGCACATGCCGTAAGGTCCGCAATAGCCAGCAACCCTATAGTGCAAACAACTTTGACCGGTTGTTAACCAGTAATGACCACCGGCGCCATTCGATCGGAATATGAATGCATTACCATAACTATTCAATCTTATGTATTTTAGTTCTCCATTCGCATCATTAAATTTTACTAACCTGTGGTGCTGTTGGATATTTAACAATGTGGGAAAAGTACCAAAATACTGTGTATTTCTTTGTTTTTCCTTTATAACAAACCCCCAGGTTCCACCAGTATGATCTATTTCAAATGAATACAGCCCTGGTGAGGGGTCACTAGAGGTTTTGGAAGAAGTAAGAGATACATCAACATTTTTCCCATTTATGGTACTGTAACCGAGCCAAGCTCCAGGCAACCAAGTATCTGTCGGATTGTCGAAACTCTGCCATATCACTTCTGAATTTTTTGTTTGGTCTAGCAAAACAAGATTTCCGGTATCGAGGAGAACTAACTTGGTGGAATTTGGTTTATTTTGCAGATTATTTGATGACCATATACAGGATTGAGATTGGGTCAAGATCAAGGTTCCATTTGGGGATATACTCAGTCTGGAGAAATGAAGTTTGGTAATGGGATTCTCTGTATTTGCTGTCCATACAACATCCACCATATAGTTCAACACCAGTGGCAACAGTTGGGTTTGACCGGTATCAATTTCATCAATGGTTAACCAAATGCCGACATAGTAATTTCCGTTACCTGAGTCGATGAAACCAAACTCAAACCTGCCATTTGTTGACATGAGGCTCTGGTTTGGGTAGAGAAATTCACCAGGTAGAAGTGTGTCTACTGTTGCTGAAGAGAGATTGTTTAAACACAAAAGGATAACAAAGAAGAAGAAGGAAGCCATGTTGATCAGAGAATAACACTGCTGAGACAGAGACTAAACTCCGAAATTAACGAAGGATACATAATGCCTCATTCGCAACAATTGAGTACATATTATTGTCCTATTAGATGACCTCAAGTCAAAAGGTGTAAGAGGAATCAAATGATGGGACCTCAAGTCAAAAGGTATATTATCATTTATCACTATCCGATTCGTTTCATCTTGACCTGTATTATCATTGTCAGGTCGGCAGTCAACTAACAGGACAAATGTATTTCAATTGTGAATTATATTGTTAAGTCTAGTAAAATGATTAATTTCAGTTTGGTTTCTTCAATTTCTACTCATGTGACACCGATTAATTACTACCTATATATGCATTTGGTTCACAGATGGGGATTTCAATTTTGATTGGAAATATGTGTGGTCATCAAATTTAACAAAAGAAGAACAAGTTAGTATATTTGTTGTTGTACTTGATACTGGAAACCTAGTTTTACGTGATCAAATGAACTCAAGTAATGTGATATAGCTTAGGGGTGCAAACGGATCGGATATTATCCGTATTCAAAATTTTGCGGATGCGGATATTTGAATACGGATAATTTAAGAATATGGATGCAGATACATATGGGGATACGGTTTTAATTTCGAAAACGGATGCGGATAATTATTTGTATCCGTAATTTTTCAGATTTCAGATATCCGTAAAGCCCTCAATCCGCTATCCGCAACCAATTAGTTTTATTTTATTCTTTTTCTTACCTTCTCTTACCACAGGAGACATTAGATGCGAACAACTAGCTGTTGTTTCGGTAGCGGGATCTAGAATGGGAAAAATGGCACGGCGGAGCCGGCTCTATCACGGAACGGCACGGAACAGCATGCGTGTCAGTTACGTGCCGTGACTCGCGTGTCCCGTATCGTGACAATTCGCATGCCGTGTTCATCTTTTGAAACTTTGGCACGGCACGGCACAGCAAGTGAAAGATTTAGTCACGGCACGGCACGTAGTCACGCGAGTCACGTGTAATTAGGACCATTAGATATTGATTTAATGATGAATCTTGAGCTGAATAAACTAACTTAAATTATGATTAAATGGTCACACGAGTCACATATGGTCATGGCACGTTTAGGCACGGCGTGACCACCCCTTGACATTTTGGTCACGGCATGGCATGGCACGTGAAAAATTAACTTGGCCACGGCACGGCATGAGATCAAAATCACGGCATGTTAGTTACGTCAAGGCACGGCACGGCACGTTTTTTCCACTCTAGCAAGATCCAATGGTCAGATTAAATCAAAGCACTTTGTATGACGAGCCAGGTCGACTCAACTTCGATGATTTATCGATTTTTCTTGAAAAAAAGAGATAAGACAAATATACTTCTTTTTACGGAAATCTTGAGAAGCTTCATGAAAACGTCAGCAGAAAATTGAGATTTAGGTTATTTAATTTGTACATAACATGATATTTTTACATATTCTCCTCTAAATCTAGATATTTTTAGATATTATCAGTTTTATTAGATTTAGGACAGAAAATTGTAATTATATTTATGAATTATTTTTGTTTGAAAAAAATACTTTGTTGAATATAAGTTAATTTTATTACAATATTTGAATTATGAATTATGTATTTGAATGATATCCGTATTCGTATCCGTTCAATATCTGATTTTTTTCGTATTCATAACCGTTTATATCCGATCTGTATCTGTATTCGTATCAGAAAAATAAAAATGGATACGGATATAGTTATACCACGATCTGATCAATATCTGATCCGTTTGCAACCCTAGATATATAGCAAAGCTTAAGTTCTCAATTAAGTGATCTAAATAATGGATATAAATGTTTGAGAGATTTTAGTCTCTTAATATCAAAATAAAGTTATGAAACTCTTAGTGTCATCAAATAGCCGTTTTAAATTATTTTGATTTTCCACTATTAATAGCAAACTAAATCTAATCCATTCATTTGGTATTTGATTGACGTACTAGATTAAATATAAATGAGTATACATAGATCCTCTATATTCATATAGAAGTTACACACAAGTATTTCCATCTCAAAATTTTGTAACATTAAGAGAAAGGGTCAAGGGAGATAAACCGTTTATACATAAAGTTGAAGTATAATGGTTGCATCTTCCGCATCAAGTACATTTATATTTTTGCGAATTATATTGTTTAAGATCCTAAAGATTATATTCGATCTATGTTAATGCATAAAAACTTACATAGGGTATGAGAGCATTAGGTTTTCAACATTTAATTAAATTCATATCCAATTTAGGAGGCGCCATAGTAAAGTAAAATAAAAGTTGTATGTAGCCATAGTTTATTTGTGAAATGAATTGTAAACCAAAATTCCGGAATGTGAAAAGGCTCTTGCGATTATAACTTTGATTAAGGTTCTTTCAATAAATGTAAGGTTGTGGATCATGAATACGATGATATAGCGGCACAATAAAATAAGTTAGTATAAATCATGGCCTAAAATTTTAATGAAACGGTGATCTGAAAATGTCTATTTGATGCTATGTTTATGTTTTCTAAGTCCAATAAATTAAATGCCCGAAAACTTAGAAACTAAAGACAGTTAACTCTTAAGTCTTTTTAGGCCAATAAATTAAATGCTTCTATTGATATCAACATTTTAGTAAAGTTTTAGGCAGAATCAACTACAGTAGAAAATTTCTCTGTTAGTCTCAATACTTTAGTTGTTTTCATTTGTTATGGCTAGGGCTGCTAAAATACAGAAGCCCTGTTCAGGATCGGGCCCAAATCAAAATTGAATAGTATAAAGCTTGTTCATGATCAGCCCGAAATCAAATTCTCCATGCTCATGATCGGCCCGTTCAGTATTGTTCAAAACTGAGTTCTATTCAGAATTGAGCCATGTTCGAAACAGGCCCATTTCAGCAAACCGGGCTGAACAGTGGACAACCAAGCAGTCCTAGTTATGAACAACCAACCAGGCCTAGTTATAAATAAACAAACTCCGTTCAAATTTGCTGGAGCATAAATCGAAGCAACCCATTTTTAATTTATATTGCACCATACTGTCGTCCATTAACTCAATAAAATAATAACTGTGTCCACAGTCCCACTTTCAAACATGTATTGAGAAGAATTTAATTTGAAAAGTAAAATCCAATTTCAAACATTAGACAAAAATGATCCTAGATAAACAAAATCTGAGTTCATCACTTGCAGCCCCTACATACGCTGAAAAAAAAATACATTACAAAGTCAGCATTTACATGATAATTAAACTCCATTAGAAGTTTCAAAAGAAAATGATGAATGTTGTACCAGTACTGGTACAGTTCCATATTAATGTTGTATCAGTACTGGTACAGTGAACATTTATTTTCTTTATCTTATGTACAAAAGAAAGATACACGAGGATCAGGATTTAACAAATCAGAAAAGTAAGATAAATTTCTTACCTAATCCATGTACTAATAAAAATTAACAGTGAAAAAATTCTTACCTAGGGTCTCTAATAAAAATTCAAGTGCCTTCCCTTTGTCCCATTTAATAGCCGGTCGAATTTCCAGTACCTAATTTTACAATTTATGAAAGAAAATTCACAATTCAGTTCATGGAGATTGTATCAGCAAATACCAGAAATCCAAAATACTTTGCAGCAGCAAAATATAACACACCTAATCCAACGATATGGAGATGATAATATTATGAACTGACACTGGCAATGGATATGTCAAACCACTACTATCAGTTTTGGAATTTTTATCTTATATAATAAGACTATACCAGCTGTAAGTACAGTAGCCATATATAGGAATTTGTTCCATTCGTTTATAAATGCATTGTGTCTAGCTGCGACAGTTAAGAGATGACTAAGGATTTATTCTGACCAAACTGAAACTAATAAAGTCTTTGATAAAATAAATATGAAATATAGATTTTTAATTAATTTTATGCCTTAAAACACAGTAAACTAAAACCAGCCTTATATAAACATATATGAACTATTTACCAAAATTCAGTTAGTGCATTGGTGCATGACGAGTGAAAACAATTTGGTACTGGCATCTCAATTTTAAAGTCTACCTCAAATAAAATATGAAACAAAATAAAAGAAATTGTGTTGTTGAAGTACTCCATGTACTACAATTTAGAAAACAAAAATCAAATGAAATGAAAACACACGCTCACAAATAAAATAAAATCCAACAGAAGCCTTGAAATGTGGCTTATTTCATACAGATATTAAAAGAAAATTTCAAAAGGAAAACCAAAGCACCTACTGGACTTGCATTCTTACACAAACTAAAAAATTGAGTACCTCTTCAAAACCCAACTTGTCTCTCATCTCTCAGTAATAAATTAGATTACAAATTTTGTGGAAATTTTGTGTTCAACACCGAACTTCAGTTATTCACCAAACTTCAAACTCTTAACTCAGAGACCCACAACCCGTTAACCCAACAGAGAGACGAGGGAGAGCAAGGAAGGGGACGCTTACCAAGAATGGCGAGGACCATGGAAAGGGTCAGGAAGAGGGGTCGGCGTCAAGGTCGTCTGGGAGAGAGGAGAAGAGGGGTCGGCATCAAGGACCTCCTGAAATCGAAGATCGGACCGAGAGTATGAGAGAGCCGGTGAAGAGAGGCGCAGTGGCAGAGAGAGGTCGCGAAGAGAGAGGGTGAAAGATCGATGAAGAGGCGCTCAAACAGGGAGAGAGGCGTAACTAGTAACCTATCGCTCAAACAGGCTGCTGTTCGATCTGTTCACTTGATATCTGAACGGGCTGTTCATGGACATCATACGGGTTGTTCAATGGGCTGTTCAATACTTGTTCTAATCCGGTTCGTATTTAAGAATTAATTTGGACATGAACCGAACTTCGGACCTTGTTCGGATTACACAATAAGGGTAATTGAAACTGAAATTGTAAATATTTTAGACAAATTACACAATTCAGTGGATGGCCTGGCCATGAGGTTAATCAATTTTAGTTTTGCATCTATGTTAAAATCTTCAAGTTTGTATAAGAATGTCTGATTGTTCCTCTAAAACAAAAGGATGATCTGATGACAACCAGAGGTAATTTATTGTATAGCCAACAATGAAGACAACCTAATATGATGTATTTGTCCAATTTGAGGCTTTAACCATCAAATAATTGAGACATGTGGATATGAAGATGTAATGGAAGACTTGAATGTGATGATATTTGGCAAGAATAGTGGCACAAATGGTACTGGTATGAATGAAGAGGAGGGAAAAGAAATATGTCTGAGATGAGCTTTGGAGCTTTTAAAGCTTCAGTTTAGTGTCTTGCTCTCAAAATATGAAATTGTTGGAGAGTTGTAAAATGCCATGACATGCTTTGAGAATGTTCTGTTTTGTAGTTTAGTGGTTGTTAATTGTTGTACTTTGTTAATCATTGTTAATTGTTCAGTGTTCTAAAATGAACATAAGCTATGCTTGTAAAAAATTGTTAATGGTTAATTGTTAATGACTTGGATGTAATGTCTTGTACTAGTAGGTGCTATTATGTATGTGGAGACATCAATTATATTGCAAATTCTGGTACACTTACTGGTATTGGAGTATGTCTTAAATCAATTATTTTATTAATTCTCTTTTATCAATGATGTAATGTCTTGCAAACTCTGGTTCACACTGGGTTTAATTTTTTTTCCATTGGAGACATCAATTGAAGTAGCTTGCACCAACTCTAGTACTATTTTTTTTTTCCATTGGTACATTCTGGTACACTATAATATGGAGACATCAATTGAAATACAATTTTTTTTTCCATCATTCAGAATTTTAAATGCTGGTACTGAGTTAGCTTGCACCCACTGTTTGGCTCCAGATAGCATGGGATACAAAGGAAAGGAATTCAGTGATTTAGTTTGACATAAATAATTGAGAAAATCAGATGGTTAGAATACATTTCCTTTTAGTTTTTATCAACTTTTACCTTTTTACAAGCCAAATTTTAGGGGTGCAAACGGATCGGATATTATCCGATCGGATCTGTATCCGAAAATTAGATACGAATATCCGTGCGAATACGGATATAGTTTTAAATTTTAATTATTCGTATCCGAATAGTAGATATATATATACTATATATTTTAATATATATTATGAAAAAAATTATGTGTATATATACAGATATCCGTATCCATATCCGAAAAATTACAACATATATGGATATAATTTTACCACTATTCGATCCGTTTGCACCCTACCAAATTTCCTTTTACAAGCCTAATTCCATATACGGTGAAGTACGCTTTGAAATATGCTTTAACCCAAAGAACTACTATAGAGATTTCAGCTAACAAAAAAATATTGACGAAGCAGCAGCCTTGAGCATTGAACAGTCCACTGTAGAGGTGTAAACGGATCGGATATTATCCGATTTCATCCGGATTTAAAAAATTGATGAATTCGGATCCGGATAATTTTCAGACAGATATACAGATGCGGTTGATAATTATCTGAATCCGACTTTTTTCTTAATCGGTTTATCCGAATTGAATTCATCCGCAAAATTTAAATTATCGGATTATAAACCTTGGGCCAACTCAATTACCTCACAATTTTGACGAGCTCCCAACTTCCCAGTATATAAAGCTTGCTATTTATTTGTGGTTCCTCTGTGGGACTAATTAAAGTAACCAAAAAGGATCCGATTTCCGGACATTGTCTTTTTCTTTTGTTTGTTATATCCCTTTACTTTATGAATAGTATAATGATTCTTGAAGGCAGTACACCAGTACATCAACAAAAAATGATTCATTGAAAAATTTACGCAAATGTATATATCATGACATGATTTTTGTTTTGGAGACAGTACATCAATGAAACTTAATTTCTAAATAAAAATACTATATTTAGTTATTATTTATTTATGAGAATATAAATCAGTATTTTATTTTTAATTATCCGAATTATATTTGTATCCATATCCATATCCGTCCATATCCGATCCGTATCCGTATTTTTAATAAGGTTTGATCACTATCCGATTCATATCCGACCGTTTACTGTGATGTACAGTATTTGGAGATGATCTATGACCTGTACCGAAAATTGATGGGTGCCAAAAATTGACAGGTACCAAAAATTAAAAATTTAAACAGAAATTAAAGTTGCAAATAAAGAAAAAATAAGCAGCAGGTAAACTAATTATGCGCTAGAAATCATCAAGGTAAACTTATTACTATGTTATCTTTTTTATTAAATCATTTCTATTTTTAAAAGTTTTCTTGACATCAGAATAATAAAATCCATAATTCAACACTTGGCTTCTACGCTCAAGCAAAACTTTGTTTTTTTTTTTTGAGTAAAAATAGGGGGTCAAGTCCCCATTTCATTGATGAAAAGGATGTTACATAAGTGATGTAGTATCCAGAAAGGAAAATAAGCAGGTAGCCAAGTGGCTAAAATAAAGGGCATCCTAAAAACAAAAATTGGCGATTCAAAAGATTTAAAGTAAGATTACATTGTTCCAATTTAATGTAAGATTTAAAGTATTTGCATATATTGAAAAATATTGTAGCAAGATTACATTGTTCCAATTTAAAGTAAATCTACGAGAAATTGAAATATCTAACTACTGAAATAAATACATGAGCTTTTCTGCTTCCCACTGACAGTGAAGCCGCACGAGCTGCAACTAAACCCACACGAGTTCCCACCGACAGTGAAGCCGCACGAGCTGGCCCACCCACACTAAAGATGCACGGGCTGCTGCTGAAACCGCACGAGCTGCCGCCACCCACACTGAAGCAGCACTAGCTGTCGCTGATGCCGTACGAGCTGCCACCACTGCCGCTGATGCCACACTAGCTGCCGCCGCCGACATTGAAGCTGCATAAACCATGGTTCAAAAAATCGGAATCGGAATCGGAATCGGATTTTTGACCGTGGAATCCGAATCGGATGAATCGGCCGGAATCGGAAGAATCGGATCGGTAACTCGGGTTTTTTTGGCAGAAGCCTTGTTTTGTAGCTAAAAAGTAGGAAAAAATTGATAAAAATAATTTGCAAAAAAACTATGTTAATTAAGACAATATTACACTCAATAATCCACTAATTATATAATATATTACAAACATTTGGACTTTTTTGTGATAAATTTGGACTTTTTTGTGATAAATTAATAAATGAGGGCCTTTCAGTAAAATTTTCCCAATGACCTATTTCCCCTGTCGCTGCCTCGGAAGATTCCTTCCTCTAATCCTCTCTTTCAATTGATGAAAGGAAGAGATTATTTAAACCATTTGAATACAAATTTTGGGTCCGGCACCTCTCTTCCTCTCTTCCCGTGTTTCACTGACAGTGGACCCCACGCACCTCTCTTCCTTCTCTTTTTCCCTTCTCTCCCGTTCGCGCAAGAAACAGGAAGCGAAATTTTGGGTCCGGCACCTCTCTTCCTCTCTTCCCGTGTTTCACCGACAGTGGACCCCACGCACCTGTCTTCCTTCTCTTTTTCCCTTCTCTCCCGTTCGCGCAAGAAACAGGAAGCGACTGCGACGGGAAAAAATCGGAATTTTTTGAAATGAAATCGGCTCAAATCGGCTTGACTCGGCTGACTCGGCGGGAAAAATCGGAAACTCGGCCGATTCGGCACTGTTCATCCGAGTTTTTCTTAGAAACTCGCACAGACGCCGGAATCGGGTAAACTCGGCCCGGTCCCGTCCGATTCCGAGTTGAATCGGCCGATTTGACTCGGAATCGGCCGATTTTTTGAACCATGGCATAAACTATCACCGATGTCAAAAAAGACAAACTGCGTATGAGTAATATGGTAGCCATATTGGATGTTTCAGATGTTATTCTGACTCTAGAGTTAGCTCTAAAGGAGTCAGACTAAGATAAAATGCCTAAGCATGACAAAATGTGGCTTGTAGCATTTATTGTGTTATATCATCCACCAAGGTGTGATCATGCATCTAGTAATTAAACTCCAAGTCATAGCATCCATGAGGATGATCATGCTCAAACTATTCCATACTGAATGATTAGTATGAAGTTGAGAGATCATAATTAGCAGGTAGATGGAAACAGAAAATTAAGCTTGCTTGCAGACAGTATTTGATTGGGTCTCAACGCGTGAACAGTAGATTGATGGCATCATGGCTGTTAATAGATTGAAAGTATTTGATTGGGTCTCAACGCGTGAAAACTGGCCCGAAATTCATCCATCATAACGGGCCTGCAATTAATTTTCCAAACCAATGCCTGTTGACGAAGGCAAGCTCAGCTTTTGTAGATTGGCTGGGCTGCTGTGCAAACGTTGAATCGAGGCTAAAAATCACAGGAACCAGTCGAGATGTCTGCGCATTTGGTCCTTCAATCCGAGCCGTCAAAAATAGAAAAGGTTTGGAGGATTGACCAGCCACTTTGTTCTGGACTATCGTATGTATACTCTCAATAGGCTAGATAGGTATGGTGTAATTTAATAATCATTTGATCAGAATTCAGATCCTCTCTGGTACCGTAATAGGAAATCTTTTACAATTAGTGGATCTGGAACGTTCTTTTTAACTTGGCACGGATCGCAAAGTCCAATAATACTACCCCTGTGATAGTCCGAATCTAAAAGCGGTTGGAGTAAATCTCAAGCCGTATAGTCAGGAGAATCTTTTACGGTACCTGGGATGATACTTGTCCATTTGATCATTAGTCATGTTGATAAACTTAACTATTAATTTTTTAATTCTTTGATTAATGACGAGTTGGTTTTCAAATTGTTAAAAGTTTATACACAATATATCTAAATTGTTATTGTTTTAATTTTAGTTAGTATTTTATTGTCCGTTACGATTGTCAATTATTTTTTGTTGCCAATATAACCTACGCCAAAATTATATTGTTATTTGACCACAAAATTTCCCAAAAAAGTGTAAGAGACGTTAGTTTTTTCATGGACAGAAAAGTAGTCTTCAAACGTAGTTTGAACAGTCGGTGTAGGGGTATTTGAACAGTCAGTGAAGGAGTTTTTTGTACTAGTGTGTTACCGACTCCACCTCGATTTGGATTGAGATTGACGTGAAGGGTGTAATTGATGAGAGTGTACTCAAGAAGAATGGTAGGTTTGGAGAAGTCAGTTGAGTGGCCTCAGTTATGCCATCTTAATTTATTTTCTTGTGTAGTTTTATTTTAATTCCTCCAAAAACTGTGGAGAAAAATTGTTTATGAAACAAGAATCTTGATTTCATGAATAAAAATTGTTTATGACAATCAACAAGATGTGAACATATGGAAAATAAAACTACCTAGTCCACTTTAATGGTTGTTTTTTGTTTATAGTAAAAGTTTTGATATTTGTTTTTTAAAATTATGTCTGAGATGTTGTTCTTTTTATTAGGTAATTTTGTATGGATTATATTTGTTACGGAGAATTTTCTATCAAGAATATATGCATTGTTTTGCTGATAAACTTCATTGAAACAATACAAATTATATATTACCAAAAAGGAAAAAAAGATTAAATTAAGATCACCAACTCAACCGCATAACACTCTATGCATCACTACAAATTAAAATAAGAATGAACAACATATATAACATGATCGACCAACATATCTAATTAGAACTAGTTATTCATTTTGGCTTACTTTTCTTTTTCTTTTTCTTTTTTCTGAGTCTTAATAGACTCTTCCGGTACGATATTTTCCTATATTTTTTTTTGAAGAAAAATAGAGGTCTAGCCTATATTTGATTGATAATTGCGATTACAATTTTGCTATATAAATCACTTAAATTTGTCTCAATTAAAGCATGTACTTGGAACTATCTAATTTTGTATTTCTTAACGTCCTAAGTGATTAATGTTAGCTGGTTATTACATGGAAGTTTTCTTTTTGCAAAGGCTGAAGGTGGAAAGATAATTGAGAAAATGGCCACCATATATAGATCGATGTGCGAGATATGTGCAGCTGGTGGAAGCAAACCAGGATGACAGTCAATATCTCAGAGATGTCTCACACGTAGATGTGTTCATCGTTTCGGTTCAGTAATTTAAATATTGTTTGATGATGCATTAAGATTGATTATTTTTTATCAGAAAAAAAAAACGAGTCAACTCGACTAGCTCGCTATTTTTCTGAATTGAATTCAAGTTACCCTTGACTCAAGCTAACTCAGCTCGGACCGACCACACATTAATCAACCTCTTTGGGCCCCTCGTGAAAATGGTATATGGCGCTCATTCCATATCCAATCTCTTCCACGATGATGTAATCACGTTTTGAGCCACATATATATAGATCATCAAACACAACAGCATTGAAAGGAGACAACCAAAGAAATTTTCCAAGGAAACCAAACCACATAATTTTTGTAATAAGCAGTAGTAGTTATAATGTTTAATTTTAATGACATAATAATCAAATGTAAAAAGAGATGATGATATAACCATCCGGCAAATTCACCTAGCTTGTACATGTTTTTCTTTGTTTAATGAAATTTTAGTAGGCACTTTGCCTGCTATTTCACAAATAAATTTATTACTAATAATCATCTCGATCTGTTGGATGAGCCAAATGACACATATATTTTTGCTAAAAATATACACAAGATTGTATTATTACTTGCCTCATGCATAGAGTTAAATCATATCGAAATTAAATGTGTGCATCATTGATCATGGCGACTAGTCAAGAGATGATAACCTTAATTAGCATCAAATCCCCGCCTAGCATCAAATTTCTATGATTTTTTCCCATTTTTTTTTCTCTGAATAATTGTACAAGCAACAGTGTGGCGAACCAGATATACTGCAGTAATGGTTGAAAACCTACAAATGCGTGTGTGTGGCCGCTACATGAGTTTGTGCACCCCACACCAATGCTGCTTGCGATCCTAATTTGTAGATTTCATGTAGAAGGATATAGTTACTTATTTTTATGCTAACAACACAGAATGTCAAACGCTTAGCGCCACATACCCCTGCTCCGGCTCCGAATTGAAGCGAAAATAATGTGTTTATATTTTTGTAGAAATGACACTAAAAATTTTCAATCCTACAAATGACACTAAAATTTTCCAATAGAAAAGCTTTATTTATAGAGGAGAGTTCAAATGCATCCATTTTTTTGTCTCCATTATGCCTCTATTTTTAAACACTTTCATAACTCAAAATTTAAAACTTAAAAGTTAAAATAAAACCGTTAGATATGATCTACATCATTTTATCTATGCACATGTAAAAAATTTAAAACTTTGTTTTGGTTGTCATTAAGAGCTTATTAAAACGTACTAATGTGGATAATTTCTAGACGTTCATTTCAACTTATTGATTCATATAAAAAACAAAACCGAAGCGTGATAAATTTTTATGAGCACATAGAGAAAATAACATAGATCACATTTAGCGGTATTATTTTTATGTTTAAGATTTAAATTTTGAGTTATTAACGTTTTAAAAACAAAGACACGGTGGAGGCACAAAAAATGAAAGCATTTAAACCCTCCTCTTATTTATATAAGTCAATTTTAATATTTAAACACTTATTTTTCCTACAGGATCTTTTACTAATCAAAGCTTCAAGAACGTGTAGCTTTCATCTGCAATTGTCATTAGTCAAGTACTGCAGTCAATTCATCACTTGAACAAATTTAATTATGCGGTTGTCGGACAATCAAGAGGAGGTTTCACTGTGGAAAATTCAGCAATTGAAGTCTATTTTGATTCATTAATAATGTGGAAGAAAATACCAACCCTTATAATCTGTAGAAGAAATTTGATAACAGTTTGTTTGTAATTTTGTATGTATTACGCGGGATTCATTACACTGCCGTGAAAACACTGCTTTTCTATTTTAATGATTCATTAATAATGTAAGGCATGACCAACACATCTAAAGTATTTGTGCCTGTATATCATTTGAAATAAAAGTATACATAATTTCTGATGAAGTACCATTTATATGACTAGTACCATAGAATTTTATTTATAAAAACATTCGACTTTAATTTATTCCTTCCGCTCCATACAAAAACAATCTATAAAAAAAACTAATCAAAGATTAAATAATATAACAGTCGGATTAGTGCTTTTTATTAAATTAAAAAAACAATCTTGTAAAAAGTTGGATGCCTACAAGATTTAACAAAAATATACGTGTGTTAACACTTTCTTAGATATGTATAACGAATTGTTGTGTCGTAGTACAATCTTATTTCCAACAGAAACGGCACTCTTTCGTGATATTTTTTATTTTTATTTTCGATTAATAAAAAAATTGGAACTTTGCCTGCTATTTCACAAATAAATTTATTACTAATAAAATCATCTCGATCTGTTGGATGAGCCAAATGTCACATATATTTTTGCTAAAAATATACACAAGATTGTATTATTACTTGCCTCATGCATAGAGTTAAATCTTATCGAAATTAAATGTCTGGATTGAGTTGATCATTGATTATGGCGACTAGCTGGTCAAGAGATGATAACTTTAATTAGCATCAAAACCCATTTTTCATTAATATAAAAATAAATAAAAAATATGGAAATAGAAGTAGGATTCTAGAAAATTTCGAAATATTAGAAGAATGGGTGGTTTATTCCGTCCGAACCATCCTGTCCAGCTAATTTCGTCACTAATCACGCAAAATCTCTTAAAAAAAAATTTCTATACGGGATATTCCATTCCGTCCAGTATTGTTCATAATTTTTTTTCTTCTTCTTTCGTAGTTCTTCTAACCCCCCCCCCCCCCCCCCCCGAAAAAAAAAAAATGAACAGTACTAGACGGGATGTATTATCACGTCCAAGATTTTTTTTTAATTAGCGAGTTTGCGTGGTTAGAGACACAATTAGCTGGACGTGATGGATGAGATAGACCATCCGGTTCTTCCTATATTTCGAAATTCCACCAAATCCTACCCTATTTGTATATTTTATTTATTTATTTTCTATTAATAAAAAATTTGGTCAAATCCCTGCTTAGCATCAAATTTCAATGATTTTCATTTTGTTCTCTGAATATGTAGTGATAACTATGCAAGCAACAGTGTGGTGAACCAGATATACTTTTTTTTTTAGATATACTGCAGTAATGGTTGAAAACCTACAAATGCGTGCGTGTGGCCGCTACAATGCTGCCATGCGTGTGCGATCTTAATGGGTATAGTTACTTATTGTTATGCTAACAACACAGAATGTCAAACGCTTAGCGCCACATACTCCTGCTCCGAATTGAAGCAAAAATAATGTGTTTATATTTTTTGTAGAAATGACACTAAAATTTTCCACTAGAAAAGCTTTATTTATAAGTAAATTTTGATATTTAAACACTTATTTTTCCAACAGGATCTTTTACTAATCAAAGCTTCAAGAAACGTGTAGCTTTCATCTGCAATTGTCATTAATCAAAGTACTACAGTCCATTCATCACGTGAACAAATTTATGCGGTTGTCGGACAACCAAGAGGAGGTTTCACTGTGGAAAATCAGCAATTCAAGTCTCTGGTCAAAATGATAAATACTTTTCTATTTTGATTCATTAATAATGTAAGGCATGATCAACACATCAAAAGTATATCATTTGAAATAAAAGCATAATTTCGGATGAAGTACCATTTATATGACTAGTACGACCATAGAATTATTTTTATCTATAAAACCATTAATTCGACTTTAATTTATTCCTTCCGCTCCATACAAAAACAATCTATAAAAAAAAACTCATAAAAAATTAAATAATACAACAGTCGGATTAGTGCTTTTTATTAAGTTAACATTTGTATTCTCGAAATAAATCTTGTAGAATATTGCACTGGATTAATTATTAGTAAGCATAAGGCTCGCCTCCAGTCAAATTTAATCTTATGAAAAGTTGGATAACACTTTCTTAGAGCTAGCTATATGTATCACGAATTGTTGTGTCATAGTACTGTCTTAGTACCTCAAAGAGTTGACGTATCCTTGTGTCTCAGTACCTTGCATATTTAATCTCAGGATATCATCGCACCATCAACACCTAGCTACTTGTATAAGTAGGTGCAACTGGAAGACCTAACTCAACCATTGAGAGCTTCTCACATTAACTAAAGATGCACTATTCCTCACTCAATTTCCTCCTCCTCTTATTCATTCAAGCCTTCTTGGCAAATTGTTGTATTGAGCATGAGAGAGATGCACTTCTTGAATTCAAAGCTGGTGTCAATGATACGAAAAGTCGTTTGGCTTCATGGAGTGGCGAACAATGCTGCAACTGGGCAGGGATCCGCTGCAACAATCAAACAGGTCATGTTGTCAAACTAAACCTTCGAAATACCAACCCTTATATCAATGAAGATAATTACTATGATTGGATCTACCATAGTTTGGTAGGCAAGATCAGCCCATCTTTAATATTTCTTAGTGATCTGAAATACTTGGATCTCAGCTTTAATAATTTTAATGGGAGTAGATTTCCAGAATTTATCGGCTCATTTAGACACTTAAAGTATCTCAACTTGTCTAATACGGGCTTATCAGGAACGATACCTCCTCAACTTGGGAACCTTTCTAGATTAATGTATTTTGATGTTAGCAATGACTACCCATTTTCTTTTATGTTGAACACTGATACATGGTGGTTACCTAATCTGAGGAATCTAAAGCATATGGAAATGTCAGGAGTTGATTTTAAAGATTCAAATGATTGGGTCGAAACTTTCAACAAACTATCATCACTTGAAGTGTTAGTTTTGTCTGAAAACAATCTAACCCATATTCCACAATCAATCCCTTTTGTGAACTTCACCTCCCTCACAGAGCTTCATCTTTCTTATCAAAACTTCAATACCACCATACCCAATTGGGTGGGAAATCTAACTTCTCTAAACAAACTTACACTCGATGGTAATTCACTTGTTGGCATGGCACCACCACTACATAGTCTAACAAAGTTAACCGACTTATCTTTACCTGGCAACAATATAGATGGAGATATTAGGGAGTTATTATTGGGCAAGTTGTCAAATTACACATTGGAGAATCTGGAGTATTTAGATCTTTCATTCAATAACTTATCTGGAACTTTGACAGGGTGGATAACGGACATGACAAGTGTAACTCATCTTGCCCTTTCCAATAATAACCTAAGTGGTACAATACCAATTGATATTGGAAATTTAACAAATCTTGTCCATCTTGATCTTAGTGCTAACTCCCTCACAGGACTACTATCAGAAACTCATCTAACTAGTTTGTTAAAACTAAAAGATTTATACCTCGGAGATAACACCATAACTATTTTAGTTGACAATGATTGGACCCCTTCTTTCCAACTGAATAGTATCGATTTAAGTTGATGCAAACTAGGGCCAAAATTTCCCTCTTGGCTCCGAAGACAAGTAGAAATTGTGGATCTAATCCTGGCAGACACTGGAATTGATGATAGTATACCAGATTGGTTCTGGAGTTTATCTTCACATAGGAGCCTTGATTTGTCAACAAACTTACTTAGAGGGAAGTTACCAGCCAGCTTGATACACATGACCAAACTCATGTATATGGATTTGAGTAATAATCGGCTTGAGGGAAAAATACCATTTCTTCCCACAAGTTTGAAGTTCCTATTTCTTTCCAATAACTCCTTGTCGGGACAACTACGTAAAAACTGCAAGTCACCATATAAGAATAAACCAATCGTCTCGAACAATAACACTGTTGAAATTGTAGAGTTGTTTCCTTGCGGATTACCTAATTTTGCATTATCTTGATCTCTCAAGTAATAGTTTATCAGGGCATCTTCCTCCTTGCTGGTCTAACATAAGTGACGCAGTAAATCTTGCAAATAATAGGCTCTCTGGAGTTGTGCCTAGCTCTTTGAGTTGTTCAGTTTCACTAGCAGAGGTTCATGTTACAAACAACAGTTTAACCGGAGAGTTTCCATTTGATTTGCAATTTTGCAGTGGATTACAACTGCTTGATCTTGGAGAAAATAATTTTCACGGGATAATACCTGATTGGGTAGGAGAAAGCTTTCAGCAGTTGCAAATTCTAAGGTTGCAGTCCAATTTATTTTCTGGTAATATCCCATCCAAATTGACACAACTTAATAATCTACGATTCTTAGATCTTTCCAATAACTACCTTACTGGCCCACTGCCAAGAGGTTTGGATAATTTTACTTCGATGAGTCAATTGTTCTCGTTGGCAAATTATTATTATTATTATGGGAGTGTAAACGCAATTACCAAAGGGTTGATCCTTGAGTATGATTCTCGAGACCTTCAATTTTGGAAGAGTATGGATTTGTCAAACAATAATCTAACCGGTGAAATACCTCAGGCGATAGTTGTTGTTGCTGGTTTATTTAATCTAAACTTGTCCCACAATCACTTAATAGGAAACATTCCGCTTGAAATCGGAAATATGACCTCTCTAGAGTCACTCGACTTTCACAAGAATAACCTATCAGGGACTATACCACAAAGCATATCCACTTTATACTCTTTGGAAGTGCTCAATTTTTCTTACAATAATCTATCTGGGAGCATTCCAAATGGGCATCAGTTGCAGACGCTTAATGACCCATCAATCTACGGTGGCAATCCATACCTGTGTGGACCCCCACTAGAGACGAGTTGTGCTAGTGGTGTGAGACTTCCTCAGAGTAATGGTAACAACGATTCCAATTCAACAATAACCGATGATAGGGACAAGTGGTTGTATTTGTTCATCGAGTTTGGGTCTGTGGCTGGATTTCTAGTGGTGTTTTTCATCCTACTATTCAAAGTAAAGTGGAGGTATACTTATTTCCAAATGGTCGATAGTGTGCTTGAGAAGGTATATAATTATGGTTGTTATAATATGAAGACAAAATAAATTGGATCGTAGCCCATTTTGGTTGTTTGTGGCGGAATTCATCTCCAAACCGCCGATGTACTCTTCAATTGATTAAAAGTCAAACCGTGAGTTGAAGGGTCTCATCTCTGAAGCTGCTCTCTTCTATGTTAAAAAAGAAGGCTCCTCTTCAAGTTCTTTTCTAGGATTTTTTTCTCTTGTTTAATTCACCCAAATACACTTGATAATATCGTAGATTAGTGTATGAAATTGGCTTGATAATTCACCCAAATACACTTGATAAAAGTGTATAAGAGAGAGTGTTATTGGCTTGATAATCTCCTTATATTGTAAAACTCCTTGTTATAATGATTTTGTACCGTGTTCCCGTGGTTTTCTCCCGAAAGGGTTTCCACATAAAAATCTTGTGTCTCTCTTTTATTTTATGGGCTTGATTGTTTGTTGTTGTTCGCTTCTTGTGTGCCTTTTATATTTCTCTATTTGGTCGGGTATTGGTGTATGCTTGAAAGGTGTTCGACGAAATTACTCATTGAATGTTTCTGTGGCCGTCCCCAACAATTGGTATCAGCGCACATTGGGCTTTGGCATAGGAGTGATTGAAGTTTGAGTGTGTTTAAATTTGAGCTTGTATCGTGATCATACATATGTGGTGTAGAATGGAGAATATGAAATTTGAGAAATTGAATGATAACAATTGGACTATTTGAAAAATATTGATGGAGGACTACTCGGTCGTGAAAGAGCTAGATTTACAATTGATTGGTTGGAATGCGCAACCCATCACATGAAGAATCATGAATGAGTGTTGCTTGATCGAAAATATTCGGCAGCTATAATACAGTGTATTGCTAAAATTGAGAGGATGAATGAACATAATTTCCAATTGTCCTGCATTTATTATTTCCAGCGCATCTTAGGTATAGTCAATAATACATAAATTTTGTATATTATCCGGATAACAAGTAATAAATATTCATCTTAGTCATTAAAGCATTAAAAAATCGTATTAATCAATAGAAATTCCAATCAGGCTTCTCAACATATAATATGGTAATAATGACAAGAGGTTCTTATATCTAGATGCTATGTATGAGACTAAATTCTATATATCTATATATATCTTTTTCCAAGACCCATTTAATCAGCCTTGAAGTTTAAATTTGATAAAATATGCTCTAGTTCTATATTTTATTATTTATTTCTCAATAAAATATATTACGCATACATGCATACTTTAAATTGTGTTTGTTTATCTTCAATATAATATTTTCTTAGTAAGTAATTTAAAATCAAATCGATCAGACTTAGTATTTTACATTTGTATGCTTCAATTGCTTAACATTACGGAATTATATGAGTGAAACTTTTTAAATTAATTTTTTATATTTTTATATGAAAATAAAAACTTTTTTGTAGCTAGAAATATGAGTTTCCAATCTAATTCAGCCCATTTTATCTGTAACATCCGATTCTGATTCCCATTGGGAGAGCAGCCAATGGGACAAGATCAGCCAATCTGAACTGTTCAACATAATTTCTATATAAAAATATACTTTAGATTAAATTTATAATTTTTTTACAATATTTTTAGGTAGGTAGAAAATCACTTGATCTAAAAATAGTAAAATAATTCTAAAAATGTAAAATTTAGTGAAAGTACATTTTACATAGGGAGATCATGTTGAATGGTTTAGATCGACTATTGAACATTAAAAAAAAAAGATATTAATCTATAGTACGAACTAAACCGTGCTATGCATAGTAACGTAGACTCACTCGTTGAAATATTGTTGAAATTACGGAAATCTGATCTTTCCCAATTATCCAATACCCTCCCAACAAATTATCAATTATTCATTTGAGATGCGATTAGTTTGAAGCTTTTTTTAATGGAGGTAAGATTGGTATTTGGTAATAGGAAAAAGAAGGAAAAAATTACACGGTGGCAAGGATGACAAGGACCAAAAATTCCGTGAGATTTTATCTTGTCAAAATGTTAATCGGTCCTATGTTTTAAAATAATATTTCACAAAGAGGGAAACAGTAAACTATGATTAATTAACAGAGATCTAACTATAAGTGTAAGTAGCTAAAATACAATTGTAATCACCTTGCATTGCTTACATGAAAGCAGAGAATATATACAATTGTAATCGGTCCTATGTTTTCCAAACAGCGTAATTCCAGTTGGTACACTCAATTCTCTCTGCTTCACAGCTATATCCATCTTTTTCTGAAAAATATAGAAAACAAAAGGGCATGTAATTCAGACGGTGCGGTACTAACACCTCCATGTAGAAAGAGATGGATATAGTTGTGTTACTATCAACAACGGATAGTCAATTCAGATCCCAATTGAACCAGAGCAAGATGTAAAGGTCCAACAGATTGAACCAAGGTGGACAATAGTAGGCCGCTGTAACCATCGCCCATACAGCTCGCTAGCCTAGAAGAATTGAACCTAAAACCAACGATTATCTAGGTGCTCTGCTCCAATATACACTAGGTGTTCGACGTAATGTCTGAGAGAAGGAGACTCTGATTCACACCAGGCATCCAATTGCGAATGACATCTGTCAGGATTGGGTGGTGATTTGGGAATAGTGGTAGGCTAGTTTGAACCAGTCAAACAGTTAATCTACTCCAATATATTTGACAAGGCCCCGCCAAGCATCTACAGGTATAAATCTTACAATTTGTAAAGCAAATTTCTTTCCGATTTAATCAACTTGTTTGTTCGCATAAGGACCGAAACTAAGAGAGGGCCAGTCGATAACTAAGAGGAACGAAAATTAACCAAGAGCCAAGAAGAAAAGCTCAAAACTATGTATCGGATTTTCGAGAATTGGACTTGGGTTAATAGAAAGAATATCACTGGCCATGAAACATTGAACCTCTTAAGAAAAAGTTGAATTGGCCCAACATGGCCTGTGAGTGGTTCAATTGTCCTAATTTGGAGTTATCAATCATCTAATTTAGCTCTGCCTCTGCACAACTGCCTTCCATCTATTTTCCTTTTTAAAGCGTGCTATTGTAGACCATCGCAAATGTATGGAATGGTTTTATATAGTTACTTCACTGTACTCATGCTATTGTTCCTTTTATAATATGCTCAACCGACAAGCTACAGTAAGCTAGCTAGCTGTTATATATAGCTATGAACTTAATTTCCATCAAAATTAAGTCGATTATATTAAGTGAATCATTTGATTTTGCAACCATATATATATAAGTTTAACTTAAATTATATTGATAACAAAGGCTTTAAAAAATGATTTTTTTTTTTTAAGTAAATTGAACTTTAATGGACAAATTTCCAGGTTGGTCCAAAACTTGAAGAGTGCTAGAAGCATCGAACCACCCCCACTAAATCTAATTTGAAGCTTGAGGTGGGACACCTAATTTCTTCGCTGCTCTTTTTGTCGGATCCTTTTTTTATTAGTAAGAAAATAAATAAAAAAATATCAAAATAGAGGTAGGTTTTTATAAAATCTCGATTTATAAAAAGAACGGGATAGAAATTTATGTCCATATAATCTTAATCATAACTCCCACAAAATCCGTAATTAAGGAAATAGAAAAAAGAAAAAACTGACGGAATAGTTTGTACCGTCCAAGTTTTTTCAAAATCTATGCTATGCATCACTAAGGATCGTTCAAAAGTCACTTAAGCTCGACTATTGTAAAATTTGAAGTTCAATTTGTATAAGATCAAGAGGTCAAAGAAACAACAAACCAAATTGAATAAAAGGAACAGTTGATTTTCATCCAGTTGATCATGCAACAAATGAACCAAAACATCTTGTAATGTAGACTATTAATTCTTCCACATGTTGATCTTTTATGAAAAGTACTCCAATTTTTATGATTTTGTGACAGTTGGACTTCAACATATTTGGTAATTATGAAATTAAAGGTCAAGAATATATTTTTCTTTTTTTTTTTAGCGGGTCTGGACGGGATGGTTTGTACCGTCCGTTCTTTTATTTTTTCTATTTCGTTAATTAGTGATTTTATAAAAGTTATAGTTATGATTATATGGATGGGATAGTTTATCCCGCCCGATGGATGAAAATTACTATTCCGTCTGGCGGACGGGAATTTCTATTCCGTTTTTCCTATAAATTAAAATTCCGTAACTTTTCAGGATATTATATATTTTTTTTTATTCTGTAGGATTCGAAACTTTTCCTTTCCGCAAGTGTCTTTTTGTGTGCACAGTGCAACATGTTACAAGAACGCCTGGACGGATTAGTAGTCAGTATCAACTGCATCATGTCAAATGCATGGAATGTGCAACAGTGAACTTTGCAGGTCGGTGTAGTGACCGGTGCGTCCATGTAATTATTTCAATTGTCATTTTCGTTTGACTGGTGAGTAAATGTAATTATTTTAATTGTCATTTTCATTTGACTGGTGTAATTATATCAGTTCTCATTTTCATTTGATGCTTTTAGTGTGTACATAAGCAATTGTCATTTTTATTTGACTAGTGAGTCCATATAATTATATTGTCATTTTAATTTAAATTAACACAAATGTGGCGTATTGTCGATCCCAAAATCTGATCAAGTTTGTGAATAAATAATAATTTGAATAAATTTTTTATAAGAAGTATGATAATATAATGTTTATTCAAATTATTATTAATTTATTACACATTGTCTCTAACTTATTTATGCATTTACATATTGTCTATTAAATTTAATTTTTTATTTTATGGATAAAAAATGCATGTAAGTGAGTTCCTAAATTAAAAAAAGCTGTATCACTGAAAGAATATTTTATATAGCTTGCTCTCTAAACTACTTTTGCTCATTTTTAGTCTCCTTAATTTTGTCTTTTCTGTCTTTACACATCTAGTTTATATTATATTCTAATTTTAATCTAGTCATGCCCTCCAATAAAAAAAAGATATATATATAATTCACTACCTACAAAAGCTATAAATATTTGCCGTCTACTCGATAGAAGATTAATGTCCTGATCACTCAAAAGAGAGCAATGTTTCTTTTAATATTTATAAACTTGTAAATGCTATCGGTTCGAACTGCAAGCGCACAATCCTATCGAGTAGTATATTCGAGATCGATCCACAGGGAATATTGGTTCAATGCTTTGAGTGATCGAATCACAATCTTTCGAAAGGCTAGACGAAATCTGTAAATTGAGGGATGTTGTTGTGATCAATGTAAATTAGGAAGCAATTAAAAGTAATTAAAATAAAGATAGGGATGAGAATTCCTAGGGTTTCGGCACACTATTGCCACTCAATCCGCCTTGACAATACATTCATGTTGCGTCTGATTTCCTGTTGTTGTTTAATGAAAGACACCACATAGGTCATTGCGATTTATGTTACGCAAGAATGACAGATCTTTCACTGAGATTCTACATAGGACACTGCGATTTACTTTACGCAAATGTCTGATCTCTCAAATACCCCAAATTACTACATAGATCACTGCGAATTTCTTTACGCATGTGATAGAATTTGGTACACGTTTTGTTGGTCTGGTTTATGGTTTCTCCACTAAGGTTTTCTTCACATAAACCTAATAAATCTCAACGAGGCTAATTCATACAAATAGTTTCTCTTGCCATTAAAGTACTGTCACTACCCTAACAGACTCAAACTAGATCATTGAAGTTAGATGAAGAGATAGTAAATCACAAAAGCATTTTGTTTCAACAACAAGAAATCATAATCAACAGAAATATATATATCAAAACATCAAGAGTAACAAGGTTTACTGCCTAGCCCTAAGAAAATGAACTTAGCCGCGGAACGGCATTGTTACAAGCACTCCTCTCTTTAATCAAATCTAACCCTAATTACAAAGATGATTATTCCTTCTGCCCAGAGGTCTTATATAGGAGTGGAGGGACGTGTGTAGGTTGAGTAGGGGCTAAGAAACTGATCTGGAAACAGCTGTCGGCAGTTATTCCCCAAGAGATGCCTTCGGATACGGGCCGTATTAGGTCCTTGACGGTTAGGGTTTGATGCTTCCAGCGCTATCTCCTGGTCTGTGCTAGGCCTGGTCCGTATTAGGCAATACGGACCGTAACAGAGACTTAGTCAATGAGCATCGCTGATCCGATTAACCCGATTCTATCTCCATTTGGTGTAAAATAGTCCCAAAACTTGTTTTCTGCAATAAAACATAAAGAAGGGTGACAGTAGCCTTTTTCTCTAATAAAGTAAACATAAGTGTGAGAAAATATGCAAAATCTAAGCCAAAACCCTACGTAAATCATCATTATTTTGACTCTGATCACGCCTCCCAACTTGAATTGTTGCTTGTCCTCAAGCAACGGCTTCCCAGCTGGTCAAAGATCCGGTCTAGGTTAAACCATACAATCTCAAGGACTTGTTAAAAATTAAATTAGGGCTTAGGTTTGGTACAATTGGCATGACAATAAAAATTTAGAATTTGAAAATATTAATGACCTCTCCCTTGAACAATTTATTCACCCAATGATTGACCTCATTATGCTTACCCTAGAAAAATGATTATCGAACAATCCATTTTACAAATATCCTTAAAATTGAGAGTATTAATTTCCCCTTTGATTATAAATGGATCCCTTCCAATGAATAGGAATTCTAATGATATAAATTTTGATTTTCCTTCCCAATTGATTGGAGCAAAGTATGACAACTAAGTGTGTTGGTACTTGTGACTATTTTTGAAAAATTAAATATGTACAAGAATTTAAATTTGGGAGGTTTTCTCGAGCCTATTGGTAACCAGTCTTGCGTAGGCACCCGTACTCTTTTTATCCTCCATCTTTTATTCTATTTTTTTTTTCTTTTTCTGGATTTTTCTATTTTTTTTGGATTTTTCTCATTTCTGATTTTTTTTGTATTTTTCTATTTTTCTGAAAAATAAAATATTTTTGTGTCACAAGCACCATGATTACACACAATTCTAAGTATTCATTCATACAAGGAATTATTGCATAGTTTCGCTAGGGGTCTATCTATAATAAATGGGTATTCCAAAATACTATCAAGCTTAAGAGACTTTGTAAAAATAAATTACTCAATAAATAAAAATTCTAGGGTTTGCGATTTTTGATCAACTCTAGTGGTTAGCAATTCATTGTTCATTTTGAGATCACTAATTATTTTAAAAATTCCAAATTTTTGGTATCATGGTCAATTGTCTAAACCTTAGCCTAATTCTTTTTAAAACAATTCATATTTGATTAACCTACTCCTAAAGAAAAATAAAAATGCAAGCTAGCTAAAAAGCTCAATCTAATCATTCTAGGATTTTCGGTAAAGCCTCTAACCCTAGTCAAAAATTGAGTAAAACTACTAGCACCTAAAAAGATAAAATGCAAAAAATTTAAAGATACATGGTCAATTTACCTCCTACCCCCCGAATAAAATTGAGCATTGTCCCCAATGCTCGAGAGATAAAAATAAAGAAAGTAAAAAAGTAAAAAAGACCAGAGAAAGATACAA
Organism: Carex parvula; assembly: GCA_025461045.1. Taxonomy (NCBI): domain Eukaryota; kingdom Viridiplantae; phylum Streptophyta; class Magnoliopsida; order Poales; family Cyperaceae; genus Carex; species Carex parvula. The sequence continues at coordinate 237,069 of JAJGRW010003267.1, forward strand.
CTCACTGCACCTCAATCCTGAGGTGGTGGAGGTGTGGCCGCTGGATCTCCTTGTAGAATGATGGGTCGAAAAGTCTGTAGAGCAGTGGCTGGTACTGGAGTCCGGAGTCGAGGGCGAACTAGTAGTACTGTTGATTGAGGTAGCGCGCTTACTAGATCTCGCGCCTACCCCCGTCAACGTTTCTCCGGATCTCCTCCACGCTGTTGTGGGCTTGATCGACCTTTTGCTTAATCCGCTCTCTCGCGAGCGTGTGGTGAGATCTTAGAAATTCAGGTTCATCCATTGCATAGCTTGGGTGAACTGATCATATTCACTTATAGGGGCATCGGATGGTGCGGAGAGGAAGGCAGCGGCGGCTCCAAGGAGAGGCAGTGATGAGTGCGGTGGCGATGGTGATCGACGGCAAGGAGGTGGGCTCGGTCTTGGCAAGGAAGGAAGAGGGAGGAAGAGGAGAGATAGAGGGAGAGAGAATAGAGAGAGAGAAGGAGTTTTAGGAGTTCAAACTAAAGGGTTTAACGGTTATGAGATGTGATTCTCGTGGGTTTTCAAATGTCTCTTCGTTAACAGGTTTACATCTCCTGGATTAGCCTTTATTCAGACCGTATTGGGTGATACAGTCCGTATCTGATCCGTTATGCTTAATACCGATAACTGCCTTCAGTCTTAACTTCTTTGAATACAGACTGTATTGGGAAATACGGGCCGTATTCACCACTTTTCTCTACTTACTCTCCTTCTTTCATCACGTATCCACTAATATGGTCCGTATTGATTGATACGGACCGTACCAGAGGGTATTTTCCTGTCTTCTGTGGTGTCTTTGATCGAGTCCTTCCTCTGATATGTTCACCTAATCATAGGAAAAAGATGGGTATGAGTTGTTTCTCTTGTTAAGGTCCTAAATAAACTAGAAATAAATATTATGAAAAATATAAAAATGGCCTTGGGTTGCCTCCCAAGAAGCGCTTGTTTAAAGTCATTAGCTCGACCCCTTGCTTCATTGATATCCGAATTAACCATGAACTGTTTTATCTTCACCTTCCGACCATGGACCGCATCGTAGTTCTCCCAAGAACTTTTTGGTGCAATAATGTTGAGAACTGTTGAAAGAGGCCTTGATTCTATGATTGGAACTTTGGTTTCTTCTGGTTTGATAGAAATTGAAGTCAACAGGGGATCGAAAAACTTGTTTTCATGTGGTTGTGTGTGCCAACTCTTTTCTAATTCTTGCATTTCCTCCATCGTCTCATCTTCAAGTAGGATGCGGTACATGGGGATGATCGGGCTAAGGCCTTTGATGTCATCTATTTTGTCGCCAAATAGCCTTTCGGTGCATCTTGAGTATGTTGACGAGCTTGTTGGATTGAACATTATCGAGCCGAGAACTGACAATCACCGGGTAGGTTTGGTTGGGTCCTAGGAATTCGTAACGGAGGTTGGATGGAAGAGGTTTGAGCTCGAGTTGTGGATGAGAGGTTGTCTTCTCCCTTTTCTTCACTTTGCTACTGACCGTGCTAGGTGACACGGACTGCAGAATTTTAAATTTGGGGAATTCTTCCTCTTCTTTTGTTATGACAGTGGCACAACTTGCGCAAGTTTCAGCGTAGGCTTCATCAGGTTCAGTGGTGATGTATTGCTTGAGTTGCCTTTCGTCATCTTCCCCTCTAAAAAGGTTATTCAATTCCTCCATACCCATGGATTCTCCCAATTCATCATATGGATATTCTTCCTCTTCAAATTCATCCGTGATACTCAAACTGAAGACACGATCAATGTCGGCGTCATCTTCCCCTCTAAAAAGGTTGTCCAGTTCCTCCATACCCATGGATTCTCCCAATTCATCATATGGATACTCTTCCTCTTCAAATTCATCCATGATACCCAAATTGAAGACACGATCAATGTCAGAAAGGTATTTCAAAGCTCTATTTATGTCGTAGACCGCCTTGTCTTTTCCGACATTAAGTGAAATTTTTCCGTTCTTAACATCAATCATTGCTCCGCATGTGGCGAGGAATGGCCTTCCAAGGATGATTGGAATGTATTCATCTTCTTCCATGTCAACCACAACAAAATCTCCAGGTATCCAAAAGTCTCCAACTTTGATCGGTACATCCAGCAACACTCCTTCAGGATATCGAATTGACCGATCAGCCAGTTGCAGTGCAATTTGTCAAACACCGCCTTTGGCATTAGACTCACACTTGCTCCCAGATCACATAAAGCCCTCGTAAAATTTCTCGTGCCAATTGTGCACGGTATCGAGAAGCTTCCCGGATCTTTCAACTTTTTCGGTAATTTACTTTGCACGAGTGCACTACATTCCCGATTGAGCGGAATTGTTGAGAATTCTTGGAGTTTGTTGCGATTTGAAAGGATCTCCTTCAGAAACTTAGCATACGAGGGTATGCTTGCAATTGCCTCGGTGAAGGGGATAGTGACTTGTAGTTGCTTGAGCGTCTCCATGAATCTCACGAATTGTGGCTCCATCTTATGCTTGGCTGGCCTTGGAGGGAATGGCAGAGGTGGCTTGTAGGGTGGTGGTGAAATGTATTCAAGTTCGGTCTGTCGCTCGTCTTCACCTACGGTGTCATTCTGCTCCTCAATAAGGTCTGCCTGCAGTTCGAATACGGGCGACTCTGGTTGTTGCGGCTCGTATTCTTTGGAATGTGATGGCTCTGCATGTATCTCATCGGAAGTTAGATCGGGCATAGGAGGTCCCTTGTAAGCTGTGCCGCTCCTTAGTGTGATGTTCTTGCAACTCTCTTTAGGATTTTCTTCCGGTTGGCCCGGAAATTTGCCTTTTCCGCGTGTGATGCTTGAGAGTTCTTTTTCCATCTTGGAGATGTGACCCTCCAAGTCCTTGACGTGGCTTACTAAGGTTTTGACCGTTTGTGTGATTGCGGCGTTTGTCTCGTCTTGCTTCTCTAGAAATCTCTCCATTAGTGATGTGATATTAGGTTGCTGTGGTTGGTTGCACTGCCTCGGTTGGTAGTTCGGTTGAGATGCAGCAGGTCTTTGATTGTTTGCATATGAGATATTTGGATGGTTTCGGTTATTCGGATGGTACGAATTGTAGGCGGGTTGAGGTCGAAAGCTGTTGTCGATGGCGTTTACTTGCTCTGTTTCTTCCTCAGTTTCCGCTACATTCATACATTCGGTCATCTCATGCGCTCCTCCACAATAGCCACATGTTGTTGCGGCATTGACTACTGCTACCGTTCGCTGCTTGGTCTGCTTGTTGAATGCTAGTTGCAAAGCATCGATCTTTGTGCTCAACATGGAGATTTCATCTACTCGGTGCATGCCAGGTGTTGGGGTTGGCTTCTTTCGCTCAGGGATCCAGTAGTGTTGGTTGATTGCAATATCTTCAATTAGGTTGTAAGCCTCGTCAGGTTCCTTGTTCATGATTGCTCCCCCTGCGGAAGCATCAATAAACAACCTATCGGTAGGGTTTAGACCACTATAAAAAGTTTGAACAATCAACCATCTTTCTAGACCATGGTGTGGACAACACCTTAACATATCCTTATATCTATCCCATGCTTCACACAATGATTCACCATCCCTTTGTTCAAAATTAGTAATTGTTTTTCTAAGTCTTGAAGTTTTGGATGGTGGAAAATATTTTGCAATAAACACATTAAACAATTGGTCCTAAGTTTGAATGGAATTGGCCGGTAGGGAAAACAACCATGCTCTTGCTTTATCTTTTAATGAGAATTGAAATAGCCTTAGCCTGATTGCTTCATCGGTAACTCCGTTGATCTTTATCGTCTCGCATATCCCTAGGAAAATTGACAAATGAAGATGTGGATCTTCATGTGGAAATCCTCCAAATTACTATTGCGAAACCATATTTATGAGAGCATGTTTGATCTCAAAATTACGGTTTGTAACAGTTGGCGGGTTTATACTAGAATTAGGATCATTCGCTCGCGGTACGCAATAGTCTCGTAGAAGTTTGGGTGTTGCTGCATCGTGAACTCCATGATCACCATTGTTTTGTCTTCCATTGTTAATCGGTTCGTTCGGTGGGATATTCGTGTTGATCGAATCTGAGTCTTCTTCGCTTTCAGAATTACTTGATGAAGAACTATGATTGGTTCTTATCGGTGATGTGGAAGCGAATTGTCCTCTCCTACTAGCAATCCTCTCGGATCTTCGTACGGATGATTCGGCCAGCGTGCAGTGTCCTGAAAAGAAAAGAAAATCTGAAAATTAAACTAAAACTGAAAATAAAAAGAAAATAAAATTAGAAACGAAATTGAAAATAAAAGAAAAAATTAAAAAGCAGAAAATAAAAAGAAATCCAGGCGTTTCTAATTAATTATATTCAATGGTCAAAGTAAGGACGTCTTGCGAGGCCTTGCACAATGAACCGTTATTCCCCGGCAACGGCGCCAAAAAGCTTGATCACTCAAAAGAGAGCAATGTTTCTTTTAATATTTATAAACTCGTAAATGCTATCGGTTCGGACTGCAAGCGCACAATCCTATCGAGTAGTATATTCGAGGTCGATCCACAGGGAATATTGGTTCAATACTTTGAGCGATCGAATCACAATCTTTCGAAAGGCTAGACGAAATCTGTAAATTGAGGGATGTTGTTGTGATCAATGTAAATTAGGAAGCAATTAAAAGTAATTAAAATAAAGATAGGGATGAGAATTCCTAGGGTTTCGGCACACCATTGCCACTCAATCCGCCTTGACAATACATTCCTGTTGCGTCTGATTTCCTGTTGTTGTTTAATGAAAGACACCACATAGGTCATTGCGATTTATGTTACGCAAGAATGACAGATCTTTCACCGAGATTCTACATAGGACACTGCGATTTACCTTACGCAAATGTCTGATCTCTCAAATACCCCAAATTACTACATAGATCACTGCGAATTTCTTTACGCATGTGATAGAATTTGGTACACATTTTGTTGGTCTGGTTTATGGTTTCCCCTCTAAGGTTTTCTTCACATAAACCTAATAAATCTCAACGAGGCTAATTCATACAAATAGTTTCTCTTGCTATTAAAGTACTGTCACTACCCTAACGGACTCAAACTAGATCATTGAAGTTAGATGAAGAGATAGTAAATCACAAAAGCATTTTGTTTCAACAACAAGAAATCATAATCAACAGAAATATATATATCAAAACATCAAGAGTAACAAGGTTTACTGCCTAGCCCTAAGAAAAGGAACTTAGCCGCGGAACGGCATTGTTACAAGCACTCCTCTCTTTAATCAAATCTAACCCTAATTACAAAGATGATTATTCCTTCTGCCCAGGGGCCTTATATAGGAGTGGAGGGACGTGTGTAGGTTGAGTAGGGGCTAAGAAACTGATCTGGAAACAGCTGTCGGCAGTTATTCCCCAAGAGATGCCTTCGGATACGGGCCGTATCAGGTGATACGGTCCGTATTAGGTCCTTGACGGTTAGGGTTTGATGCTTTCAGCGCTATCTCCTGGTCTGTGCTAGGCCTGGTCCGTATTAGGCAATACGGACCGTAACAGAGACTTAGTCGATGAGCGTCGCTGATCCGATTGACCCGATTCTAGCTCCATTTGGTGTAAAATAGTCCCAAAACTTATTTTCTGCAATAAAACATAAAGAAGAATGACAGTAGCCTTTTTCTCTAATAAAGTAAACATAAGTGTGAGAAAATATGCAAAACCTAAGCCAAAACCCTACGTAAATCATCATTATTTTGACTCTGATCATGTCCCTATAAAATTAGAAAGACACATTAATCCTAGAGGTGCCTCAATCCGAGGGGCTGTACAAAAAACTCGTGGCTCGGGAGCCGTTCGAACTCAACTCAGAAACAAACGCGCTAATAACCCGTTTGTTAAAAACTCGAATTATTCTGGCTCAAGTTGAGTAACTCGTTTAACTCACGAGTTGAGTTCGAGTTGGACTCAGCTCACTCATTACAACTTGGACTCAGTTGAGTACCTGCGCCTGATGAGAAATACGAATTTGTACTTTCGTATATTTTTTATGTATGTACACAACTATGTTTGTACTTGTGAAATAGTGATTACATGGGCAAACAAAACTTAAATGATAACACAAAAGATAGCATCTAACGGTCTTTCAACTCTTAAGTTCCTTAAAATTCAAAGTGCTAGACTTTTAAATTTGAGTCAACTCGACTAGCTCGCTATTTTTCTGAATTAAATTCAAGTTACCCTTGACTCGAGCTAACTCAGCTCGGACCGACCACACATTAATCAACCTCTTTGGGCCCCTCGTGAAAATGGTATATGGCGCTCATTCCATATCCAATCTCTTCCACGACGATGTAAACTCGTTTTGAGCCACATATATATAGATCATCAAACACGACGGCATTGAAAGGAGACAACCAAAGAATTTTCCAAGGAAATCAAACCACATAATTTTTGTAATAAGCCGTAGTAGTTATAATGCTTAATTTTAATGACATAAATAATCAAATGTAAAAAGAGATGATCATATAACCATCCGGCAAATTCGTCTAGCTTGTACATGTTTTTCTTTGTTTAATGAAATTTTAGTAGGCACTTTGCCTGCTATTTCACAAATAAATTTATTACTAATAAAATCATCTCGATCTGTTGGATGAGCCAAATGTCACATATATTTTTCCTAAAAATATACACAAGATTGTATTATTACTTGCCTCATGCATAGAGTTAAATGATATCGAAATTAAATGTGTGCATCATTGATCATGGCGACTAGTCAAGAGATGATAACCTTAATTAGCATCAAATCCCTGCCTTGCATCAAATTTCTATGATTTTTTCCATTTTTTTTCTCTGAATATGAAGTAATAATTGTGCAAGCAACAGTGTGGCGAACCAGATATACTGCAGTAATGGTTGAAAACCTACAAATGCGTGCGTGTGGTCGCTACATGAGTTTGTGCACCCCGCACCAATGCTGCCTGCGATCTTGTATTAATTTGTAGATTTCATGCATGTAGAAGGATATATATAGTTACTTATTTTTATGCTAACAACACAGAATGTCAAACGCTTAGCGCCACATACCCCTGCTCCGGCTCCGAATTGATGAGCGAAAATAATGTGTTTATATTTTTGTAGAAATGACACTAAAAGTTTTCAATCCTACAAATGACACTAAAATTTTCCAATAGAAAAGCTTTATTTATAGAGGAGAGTTCAAATGCATCCATTTTTTTGTGTCTCCATTATGCCTCTATTTTTAAAAACTTTAATAACTCAAAATTTAAAACTTAAAAGTTAAAATAAAACCATTAGATATGATCTACATCATTTTATCTATGCACATGTAAAAAATTTAAAACTTTGTTTTGGTTGTCATTAAGAGCTTATTAAAACGTACTAATGTGGATAATTTCTAGACGTTCATTTTTCAACTTATTGATTCATATAAAAAACAAACCCGAAAGGTGATAAATTTTTATGAGCACATAGAGAAAATAACATATATCACATCTAATGGTATTATTTTAATGTTTATGATTTAAGTTTTGAGTTATTAACGTTTTAAAAATAAAAAGACATGGTGGAGGCACAAAATATGAAAGTATTTAAACTCTCCTCTTATTTATATAAGTCAATTTTAATATTTAAACACTTATTTTTTTTTTAATTAGCGAGTTTGCGTGGTTAGAAACACAATTAGCTGGACGTGATGGATGAGATAAACCATCATGTTCTTCCTATATTTCGAAATTCCACCAAATCCTCTTATTTATATAAGTAAATTTTGATATTTAAACACTTATTTTTCCTACAGGATCTTTTACTAACCAAAGCTTCAAGAACGTGTAGCTTTCATCTGCAATTGTCATTAGTCAAGTGCTGCAGTCAATTCATCACTTGAACAAATTTAATTATGCGGTTGTCGGACAATCAAGAGGAGGTTTCACTGTGGAAAATTCAGCAATTGAAGTCTATTTTGATTCATTAATAATGTAGAAGAAATACCAACCCTTATAATCTGTAGAAGAAATTTGATAACAGTTTGTTTGTAATTTTGTATGTATTACGCGGGATTCATTACATTGCCGTGAAAACACTGCTTTTTCTATTTTGATTCATTAATAATGTAAGGCATGACCAACACATCAAAACTATTTGTGCCTGTATATCATTTGAAATAAATGTATATATAATTTCAGATGAAGTACCATTTATATGACTAGTACCGTAGAATTTTATTTATAAAAACATTCGACTTTAATTTATTCCATCCGCTCCATACAAAAACAATCTATAAAAAAAACTCATCAAAGATTAAATAATATAACAGTCGGATAAGTGCTTTTTATTAAATTTAAAAAACAATCTTGTAAAAAGTTGGATGCCTACAAGATTTAACAAAAATATACGTGTGTATAACGAATTGTTGTGTCGTAGTACAGCCTTATTTCCAACAGAAACGACACCCTTTCGCGATATTTTTTATTTTTATTTTCGATTAATAAAAAAATCGGCACTTTGTCTGCTATTTCACAAATAAATTTATTGCTAATAAAATCATCTCGATCTGTTGGATGAGCCAAATGTCACATATATTTTTGCTAAAAATATACACAAGATTGTATTATTACTTGCCTCATGCATAGAGTTAAATCTTATCGAAATTAAATGTCTGGATCGATCATTGGTAATGGCGACTAGCTAGTCAAGAGATAATAACTTTAATTAGCATCAAAACCCATTTTTTATTAATAGAAAAATAAATAAAAAATATCGAAATAGATGTAGGATTCTAGAAAATTTCGAAATATTAGAAGAACGGGTTGTTTCTTCCGTCCGAACCATCCTGTCCAGCTGATTTCGTCACTAATCACGCAAAATCTCTTAAAAAAAAATTTCTAGATGGGATAGTCCATTCCGTCCAGTATTGTTCATAATTTTTTTTTCTTCTTCTTTCGTAGTTCTTCTAACCCCCTCCCCCCCCCCCCCCCCCCCCCCAGAAAAAATGAACAGTACTAGACGGAAAGTATTATCACGTCCAAGATTTTTTTTTAATTAGCGAGTTTGCGTGGTAAGAGACACATTAATTAACTGGACGTGATGGATGGGATACACCGTCCCGTCCTTCCTATATTTCGAAATTCCACCAAATCTTACCCTATTTCTATATTTTATTTATTTATTTTCTATTAATAAAAAAATTCGGTCAAATCCCTCCCTAGCATCAAATTTCTATGATTTTCATTTTTGTTCTCTGAATATGTAGTGATAACTGTGCAAGCAACAGTGTGGCGAACCAGATATACTTTTATTTTTAGATATACTGCAGTAATGGTTGAAAACCTACAAATGCGTGCGTGTGGCTGCGAGTCACAACGTGCCATGCGTGTGCGATCTTAATGGGTATAGTTACTTATTGTTATGCTAACAACACAGAATGTCAAACGCTTAGCGCCAGATACTCCTGCTCCGAATTGAAGCAAAAATAATGTGTTTATATTTTTGTAGAAATGACACTAAAATTTTCCATGTAGAAAAGCTTCATTTATGTAAGTAAAATTTGATATTTAAACACTTATTTTTCCTACAGGATCTTTTACTAATCAAAGCTTCAAGAAACGTGTAGCTTTCATCTGCAATTGTCATTAATCAAAGTACTACCGTCCATTCATCACTTGAACAAATTTATGCGGTTGTCGGACAATCAAGAGGAGGTTTCACTGTGGAAAATTCAGCAATTGAAGTCTCTGGTCAAAATAATAAATTAATACTTTTCTATTTTGATTCATTAATAATGTAAGGCATGATCAACACATCAAAAGTATATCATTTGAAATAAAAGCATCATTTCTGATGAAGTACCATTTATATGACTGGTACCATATAACTAATTTTATTTATAGCATTCGACTTTAATTTATTCCTTCCGCTCCATGCAAAAACAATCTATAAAAAAAAACTCATCAAAGATTAAATAATACAAGAGTCGGATTAGTGCTTTTTATTAAGTTAACATTTGTATTCTCGAAATAAATCTTGTAGAACATTGCACTGGATTAATTATTAGTAAGCATAAGGCTCGCCTCCAGTCAAATTTAATCTTATAAAAAGTTGGATAACACTTTCTTAGAGCTATATGTATCACGAATTGTTGTGTCATTGTACTGTCTTAGTACCTCAATGAGTTGACGTATCCTTGTGTCTCAGTACCTTGCATATTTAATCTCAGGATATCATCGCACCATCAACACCTAGCTACTTGTATAAGTAGGTGCAACTGGAAGACATAACTCAACCATTGAGAGCTTCTCACATTAACTAAAGATGCACTATTCCTCACTCAATTTCCTCCTCCTCCTCTTATTCATTCAAGCCTTCTTGGCAAATTGTTGTATTGAGCATGAGAGAGATGCACTTCTTGAATTCAAAGCTGGTGTCAATGATACGAAAAGTCGTTTGGCTTCATGGAGTGGCGAACAATGCTGCAACTGGGCAGGGATCCGTTGCAACAATCAAACAGGTCATGTTATCAAACTAAACCTTCGAAATACCAACCCTTATAATCTGGAAAATATCTTGAGAGATAATTACTATGATTGGATCTACCATAGTTTGGTAGGCAAGATCAGCCCATCTTTGATATTTCTTAGTGATCTAAAATACTTGGATCTCAGCTTTAATAATTTTAATGGGAGTAAATTTCCAGAATTTATCGGCGAATTTAGAAACTTAAAGTATCTCAACTTGTCTAATACGGGCTTATCAGGAATGATACCTCCTCAACTTGGGAACCTTTCTAGATTAATGTACTTTGATGTTAGCAATGACTACCCATTTTCTAGTTTTATGTTGAAGACCGATACATGGTGGTTACCTAATCTGAGGTATCTAAAGCATATGGAAATGTCAGGAGTTGATTTTAAAGATTCAAATGATTGGGTCGAAACTTTGAACAAACTATCATCACTTGAAGTGTTAGTTTTGTCTGAAAACAATCTAACCCATATTCCACATTCAATCCCTTTTGTGAACTTCACCTCCCTCACAGAGCTTCATCTTTCTCATCAAAACTTCAATACCACTATACCCAATTGGGTGGGAAATCTAACTTCTCTAAACAAACTTACACTCCATGGTAATTCACTTGTTGGCATGGCACCACCACTACATAGTCTAACAAAATTAACCGACTTATCTTTACGTCACAACAATATAGATGGAGATATTAGGGAGTTATTATTGGGGAAGTTGTCAAATTACACAATGGGGAATCTGGAGTATTTAGATCTTTCATTCAATAACTTATCTGGAACTTTGACAGGGTGGATAACGGACATGACAAGTGTAACTGATCTTGACCTTTCCAGTAATAACCTAAGTGGTACAATACCAATTGATATTGGAAATTTAACAAATCTTGTCTATCTTGATCTTGGTTCTAACTCCCTCACAGGACTACTATCAGAAGCTCACCTAACTAGTTTGTTAAAACTAAAAGATTTATACCTCTCATATAACAACATAACTATTCTAGTTGATAGTGATTGGATCCCTTCTTTCCAACTGAATAGTATCCGGTTGAGTTCATGCAAACTAGGGCCAAAATTTCCCTCTTGGCTCCGAAGACAAGTAGAAATTGAGGATCTATACCTGGCAGACACTGGAATTGATGATAGTATACCCGATTGGTTCTGGAGTTTATCTTCACTTGGCAGCCTTTTTTTGTCAGAGAACTTACTTAGAGGGAACTTACCAGCCAGCTTGGTACACATGACCAAACACATGTATCTGGATTTGAGTAATAATCGGCTTGAGGGAAAAATACCATTTCTTCCTACAAGTTTGAAGGCACTATATCTTCCCAATAACTCCTTGTCGGGACAACTGCGTAAAAATCGTAAGTCACCATATAAGAATAAACCGATCGTCTCGAACAATAACACTGTTGAAATTGTAGAGTTGTTTCCTTGCGGATTAAGTAGTTTGTATTATCTTGATCTCTCGAGTAATAGTTTATCAGGGCATCTTCCTCCTTGCTGGTCTAACATAAGTGTCGAAGTAAATCTTGCAAATAATGGGCTCTCTGGAGTTATGCCCAGCTCTTTGAGTTGTTCAGTCACACTAATCGCAGTTCAGCTTGCAAACAACAGTTTAACCGGAGAGTTTCCATTTGATTTGCAATTTTGCAGTGGATTACAACTGCTTGATCTTGGAGAAAATAATTTTCACGGTATAATACCAGATTGGGTAGGAGAAAGCTTTCAGCAGTTGCAAATTCTAAGGTTGCAGTCCAATTTTTTTTCTGGTAATATCCCATCCAAATTGACACAACTCAATAATCTACGATTCTTAGATCTTTCCAATAACTACCTTACTGGCCCACTACCAAGAGGTTTGGATAATTTTACTTCCATGAGTGAATTGTTCTCGTTGGAAAATTATGATTATGATGCGAGTGTAAATGCAATTACCAAAGGGTTGATCCTTGAGTATGATTCTCAAGAGCTTCAATTTTGGAAGAGTATGGATTTGTCAAACAATAATCTAACCTGGTGAAATACCTCAGGAGATAGTTGTTCTTAATGGTTTATTGAATCTAAACTTGTCCCACAATCATTTAATAGGAAACATTCCGCTTGAAATCGGAAATATGTCATCTCTAGAGTCACTCGACTTTCACAAGAACAACATATCAGGGACTATACCACAAAGCCTATCCACTTTATACTCTTTGGAAGTGCTCAATTTTTCTTACAATAATCTATCTGGGAGCATTCCAAATGGGCATCAGTTGCAGACACTTAATGACCCATCAATCTACGGTGGCAATCCATACCTGTGTGGACCCCCACTAGAGATGAGTTGTGCTAGCGGTGTGAGACTTCCTCAGAGTAATGGTAACAACGATTACAATTCAACAATAACTGATGATAGGGACATGTGGTTGTATTTGTTGATCGAGTTTGGGTTTGTGGCAGGATTTCTAGTGGTGTTTTTCATCCTACTATTCAAACTAAAGTGGAGGTATGCTTATTTCCAAATGGTCGATAGTGTGCTTGAGAGGGTATATGTTATGGGTGTTATAATATGGAAGACGAAAGAAATTGGGTCGTAGCCCATTTTGGTTGTTTGTGGCAGAATTCATCTCCAAACCGCCACTGTACTCTTCAACTGATTAAAACTCAAACCGTGAGTTGAAGAGTCTCATCTCTGAAGCTGCTCTGTTCTCTGTTAATAAAGAAGGCTCCTCTTCAAGTTCTTTTCTAGAATTTTTTCTCTTGTTTAATTCACCCAAATATACTTGATAATCTTTTAAATTAGTGTATGAAATTGTGAGAGAGTGTTATTGGCTTGATAATCTCCTTATATTGTAAAACTCTTTGTTATAGTGATTTTGTGCCGTGCTCCTGTGGTTTTTTCCCGAAAGGGTTTCCACGTAAAATTTTGTGTCTTTTTTTTATTTTAAGTGCTTGATTGTTTGTTGTTGTTGGTTTCTTGTGTGTCTTTCATATTTCTCCATTTGGTAGGGTATTGGCATATGCTTGCAGGGTGTTCGACGAAATTACTCATTGAACACTTATGCGACCGTCCCCAACAATTGGTATCAGAGCACGTTATGCGTTGGCATAGGAGTGATTGATGCTTGAGTGTGTTTAAATTTGAACATGTATTCGTGATCATACATATGTGGTGTAGAATGGAGGACTATGAAATTTGAGAAGTTGAATGATAGCAATTATACTATTTGGAAAATATTTATAGATGACTACTTGGTGGTGAGGGAGCTAGATTTATAATTGATTGGTTGGAGTGTGCAACCCATGCACATAGAGAATTATGAATGAGAGTTGCTTGATGGAAAATGTTTAACGGCTATAATACAGTGTATTGCTAAAATTGAGAGGGTGAATGCACATATTTTCCAATTGTCCTGCATTTATTATTTCTAGCGCATCTTAGGTATCTTCAATAATACATAAATTTTGTATAGAATCCGGAGAACAAATAGTAAATATTCATCTTAGTAATTAAAGCATTAAACAATCAGGCTTCTCAACATATAATATGGTAATAATACTTGACAAGTGGTCCTTGATAAAATATATCTAGATTCTTCGTATGAGATTAAATTCGATCTATGCATTTATATTTTTTTTTCAAGACCCATTAAATCAGCCGGAAGTTTAAATTTGATAAAATATGCTCTAGTTTTATATTTTATTATTTATTTCTCAATAAAATATATTACGCATACATGCATACTTTAAATTGTGTTATTTTATCATCGGTATAATATTTTTTTAATACGTAATTTAAAATCGAATCGATCAGGCTTAGTATTTTATTTTTGTATGCTTGAATTGCTTAACATTAGGGAATTATATGAGTGAAAGTTTTTAAATTAATTTTTTATATTTTTATAAAAAAAAAAATTTGTTGATAGAAATATGAGTTTGCAATCTAATTCAGCCCATTTCAACTGTAACATCCGTTTCAGATTTTGAGATTCTCACTTCACGGACATCATGTTGATCCTGATTTTGATTATGAGGTTCAGAATCATGATATTTACTGCACAAGAGAAATGTAACTAGAAGCTCTAATTTTGTTATGGCTTTTATAGTTGCTTGCCCTTTTTAAAGGATGAATGATGTACTTATTATTAATGGTTAATACTTATTAGTTATACAATAATAAAATACAAATCGTTCTCCTCTTGTCCTCTTTCCATTGTATAAATTCAAAAGAATTTAAAAGTCCATTTTTTTTTTGACAAATATCTCCTTCCGAAATTTTCATTAATATCCTCAATTAAAATTACACAAATGCCCTCATTTTTTATTTTTAAAAATACCCCAACCGCCAGGATTCCTGACGGTTCACTTCCTAGAGGACCGCCAGGATTAAAATTGAGGAGTAATTGAGGAGTAAAATTGTTCATCAATTAATTTTTTAATAATTAATATCAACCTCACAATATAAAATCCTAACTAAATGACAAAACAAAACATGAACACTGTATTAGTTCTATTGAAAAAATGAGGAGCATCATTCCTTCGGACAGGTGTATATGAATGCTTCAACAATTGTACACGATTTTACTGTATGATTCGTGTGTGATAAAATAAATACAATTTTTTTCACGTCATCGATTCGTGCATTTCTGTTATAATACTCTCCATCTATTTTTTCTACGTCATTTCTCTCATTTCTAAAGCACATGTGGATGTACATGTATTTCTCTGAGACATAGCTCCTAAACAGGCGAGGCTAAGGCTAGCTAGGGATAAGGCAAGAGAGATGATACCTTCACCGAGAAGGCGATCTCTGATGAAGAAACTTCAAACGGACGTATCTCTGGGCTCGAGTGTCCGATTTCAGCGTATGACTACTTTTCAGAAAGCTTGTGAGGAGAAGATATTGATTTTGAACCATAGCGTTAAGTGTGATAACGGCAAAGCCACAATTGCAAAAACAAAGAGAAGAGCGTCAAAACTTGAGCTGAAGTTTCTGATTAATTCTTTCTAATTTTTGATTTTGTACTCCTTACGAAGTTATCAATTTTGTACTCCTTTATAAATTCTGAGATTTAGGGTTTTTTTGTTGTATTTTCATTTTTTTTAGTTAGAATGTTATTCATGTAACTAAATAATATGTTTTATTTTTTTCCTAGACATTTCTCATGTAAATGTATGAAGTCTCAGATTTAGAGTTTTTTTGTTATATTTTCATTTTTTTTAGTTCAAATGTTATTCATGTAAATGTTTTCATTTTGAAATTTAGTTTAGCGCTTTTGATATTCAGATCTAGAATATGCTATACAAAAAAAAATACAATCGTTGAGATTTAGTTTATTGTTTTATCAAAAATTAGTTTAGTGTTTTCATTTGGTACTCATTATGCCATGCTACAACCTTCTGATAGGATAGGTCACCTCCAAATATGTCGAGAGAGCTACCGACTGTTACATCAACTCGACCCCTACCAGCTGTTTTTATTCTCTCAAGGTCTTCCATTTTTGATACACCTCCAGCATAAGTTACCGGAATCTACAAAACCAGTTACAAAATTAGGTATTTGCAAACAATATGCAACATTTATCATTATGAAATATTTTGAAAATATTCATTTGATTCGATACGAAAAAGGAAGTTAATTTTAGTTGATTTGGCCAACTGAGCATTGATTTCAACAGTGCTAACTGCTAAGTTATTTACAGAAAAAAAAAACTGCAAAAAGGTGCTTACAAATATGACTAATGCTTGGTGTTATTTGTAAATGCAGTAGAGCATAACATGTATCATGCCAAAGAAACCAAATATCATATTGGTTCTCCTAAAAAAAATAAAAATAATAATAAATAACAAACTATTTGTCTTCTAAGAAAGTCTAATTCAACCAGAAAACTAACAATTTTCTTCTCAACTTTAAATAAGAAAACGAGAAAAGTCATCAAGGATTCAAAATATTTGAAAAGAGGTGTGTTACATACTGGAGAAAGAGATCCATGCAGAGTGACGAGCTCCTCATCTATACCTAATCTGTCATGTTATAAGAAAGTCAACATGAATGAAAATCAACCAAGTAGAAAGCATACCTTCTATAACATTAATTATACAGTTATATCCAATATATGACCAACTAAGTTGGGTGCCAGAATGAACTACCAGTTTTATTGCCTTTGAACTGCTCAACTAAAATTTAATCCAATGAAACCTTAATTAAACAGTAATCAAAAAAGGAAAAATCATATATGACATGGTGAGAAAGCTTCAACTTTTCCCCTCTACATCAACTCCATGCACCAAAAACTCATCAGCATATGAAGCCAAAAATTCCAAACTTTGAGCATCTAGAAATACATCACTAAACTTTTGCCATCTGTCTGTCACAATGGCATATTTTCCATTCTGCATTACAAAATATATATCAAAATTGGACATTGGAAAAACCAAAATTAGCCTCAATCAAATCCAACTTAAAAAAACCAATCCTCAATCAAACACAAGTTATACAATTAAGCCCCAATTAAACTCAAATTTGTATCAACAACTGCTGGGCTATGCAATTTTGCCTCCATTAAGCCTCATGTAAACCAACTGGCAGATACTTTCTTCAAAACTAGATGCAATTATTTGCTTCCCTATCAAACTGACAGTACCTATCATAAGCTCACTGCTTGCTCAAACTTAAAAATAAAAAATACAAAAAATAACTTGATTAAATATGCCCCAGTTTAGTCCAGAAAAAAACTAGATATAAACTGATTTTGCTTCAATCAACTGTGCATTCAATGAAGCCTTGATTTAACCAAAAACTTGATGTACCTTTTTTCGACAACTAAGATCCAAAACAAGTCTTTTCCTCCCTATCAAATCAACAAGGCCTTGGAGCCGCTCCATGTTCATCTTTCCATCACTGAAGACGTACTAGAAAGGGTAAAAAATGGATAAAATTCCAAATCATTAAAGCTAATAAAAATGATATGCTACATCATAAAAATAATCTAACATAAGAAGATAATATTACTCAAGGACCAAAATGAATTTGTGTTTACTACATAGTTTGATATCTTGCATTTTCTTAATTACAAACCAATGAATGTCATTTATCGTGTCCTTGACCAAAACTTAGTGTATAAGCCTTCAGAAGTAGTAAATTTTAATACAAAGTAAAATGAACACATTAAATTTTACAAAACCCAAACTCAACCATAGAAACCCAATAAACACAACCAATGGCACCTTAGAGATACATCACAAACATAAAGATGATAATTGAAGGAACACTGAGTCTTTTCAATTAATTTTGCAAATAATAACGAAAAACTTATCATATATTTAAATAACACCTGAGGGGTGGGAGGGAGAAAGGGAAAAACATACTGAGGTAACAATAACATGAGATGCACCTTCATCAAGGTATTTCATGGCATTCTCCAAGTTTATCCCACCTCCAACATGCAAACCACCTAATCACAAAAATATACAGCTGTTATTCCTTTCCAAACTTCAAATACTGGCAACAAACTAGAACTGCATAAGAAGTACAATATTAAATCAGATAAGCTCATTCACCCGTAATTAGGGGTGTTCATTGGGTCCCTTTTTTTTTTGTTTTCAACCGAACCGGTTTTTTTGTTTGGTTTTTTGTTTTAAAAACATTGGTCCGGTTGAATTTTTGAAATGCTTCGGATTTTATATTTGGTTCGGTTTAGATTTTTCAAAACCGAAAAGATCGAATTGACCAAACTCTATATGGTTCAAATCCATGTTTTAGTGTGATCGATGGTTTCCTAACTTTTTTGGATTTAAAATGAAGAAACTTTTTGGTTTGGATATTTTAGAACATCTAGATATTTTGTCTGGAATTGAACAATGTGTGTAATGTCAACATCTGATATAGATAATCCATATTTATTTCTATGATTATTAAATGTAATTTTGTATGTATTGAGTTTTGACCATTTAAAATTTAATCTCTCTTACTTCGGTTCAACCAAACAAACCAACATTTACTTTGGTTATTTTGGTTAGGTTGGTTTGATTATATTTCTAAAACCGAATAGAACTATGGTTTGACTATTCTAATCAGTTTTAATCGAACCGACCCAATGAACACCCCTACCCGTAATTGAAATATTCATGACCCTCTCACCTATCTACCAATAAAGTAAGAAAGGTAGAAGAATACCAATGTAATTTCTAACCAGGATAAGCATGTAATGCCTCTGTAAGCTGCCACCTGGCTCAAGGGATCAGCACCAAGCATTATGACATGGCCACCAGTGAGACTGTCTCTTTTGTACATATTTGCATGGTAGGCAGCTGACTTGTCAGATTCAAAGTTAGTCACAAGAGAGGAGTTCCCATTTTCTGATGAATCTCTTAGAGTTGACCCCACAATTTGTTTCACTTTTCCCTAAGAGAAAATAATAAAGTTCAATTGAGGGTTTGGTCAGAAATTAAATTTATTGAGGGTTATACACAAAACGGCAAAATATCATTCAAGTACAATACTGGTCGGGTCAAGTAACCTCACATGGAGTGTTTCGAGTACTTGGAAAAAGATACAGTATACCAATAATAAAACAAGAAAAAGTAAAAAAACACAAAAGAGCAAACAGAAAGATTGCTTTAACCAAAATAGTACATATACATGAACATATACATGAAAAATACATGTCTGTACCTATTAGAGGTACAGAAAGAGTGAGGCTGCATACTAGGCATAGCGCATTTTGGTCTGTACTATGGATCCATATCTTCATTTCAAGGTCTAAATAGTCGATCCGAACCGTCCATCATAAACTCCATATGAAAATCTACTTAGAGGCCAAATTTTACACTTTTTTTTTTAATTTGTTTACTATTCTTTGGATAGGTAGAAAATCACTAATTTTGAATGGTCTAGAATCTTTAGATCAAGTAATATTGTACCTCTTAAAAAATAGTAAAAAATTCTAAAAAATGAAAAATTTGACATCCAAGCACATTTTCATATGAAGATCATGTTGAGTGGAACAAATCGACTGTTTGGATTTTAAAAATGGAAATATGCATCCATAGTACGAACCAAAATGCAGCTATGCAAAGTACCATAGCCTCACTCAGTACAGAAACTTCAAAAGATATTCGATTACAGTACAAAATCACCTTGGGTATATCAATGCAAGGTCGAAAGCGTGTTGTGTATTGAACAGCATGTCGAGCTCCTAAAGAAGTTAAAAGAAAAAGGTAAAGTTTCAAGCTTTGGAGGGTATATCTAGAAGAAAAACAAAAGGATAGAAGAGAACTACTGATAGATAGAGGAAGAGAAGTGCATTACTAGGAAGGGGTGCACCTTGTAGGAGGTACAGAAGATGGTATCTTCTTCCGATTGTAGATATAATTCAATTGACTGGTACCAATCAATTTACCATAAATCAAACTTTTCATCTTCAGTTGATCGCATCAGTTCATGATAATTCTATTCATGCAAATAAACACTAGTTAGTATAAATTAAGAATGAAACTCTAAATTAGAAGGAATACAATTACAGAGGTGTTAAATTCAAGGACTTTTCTTAAACAAGCAGGAAACGGTATAAACAAAAATGTCAATTCCAATACCGGATTTCATCATTTTCTCAGCAGGACTATCTCTACTAGTCTATTAGGTCCGAACTCAAAAGAAAGTTGGCCTTATTACCTTGAGGCGAGGCGGCGCAACTGAGACAAGAGACGCGACTGAGGAGATACAGCGCGACGGAGGAGAGGCGGCGCCGGCGAGAGAGAGAGAGTGGGACTGAGAGTGGTGGCCAATAGTGGGAAGATGGATCCAACTGAGTCGCAGAGAGGCGGGGTGAGTTTGGGCCGAACTTTGGGCCCTTTTGGGTCCTGTTCGGATCACAACTCGTCCAACATTCGTCCAACATTAATAAATTCAACAAGGTTATCCTCTGAATGTATTTGGAATATTGTCTTTGTTTCTGTTTTTATTTTTATTTTTCTTAATTGGTTGCTATTTATTGGGGGACATAATCGCCAGTTTAAATACTACCTGGTTTTAATTTCCTCAGTTTCAGCGAATACTAAATTAGGCCCAACAAGGCTCATAATTCTCAATTCCGAATTGATCCGTGGAGATCCTTAATTAAGCCCCGATGACACTCAAATGGAGACCTCCATTAATCCATCCACTGGACACAAGATTGCCGAAGAAAATGCTTCCCTCTAACAAACTTGTAATGCTTCTCTCTAAATATTTTTCTTTTTACTCCAGTGTAACAGTATGCGCTCGTCAGACGGACAAAGAACCATTAAGTGATTAATCGGTATGCGGCCGATTAATCACTTAAAGTGTCTTGCTGAAAGGCATTCCGACTAAAGTATATATTATTATTATTCAAACCACATCAGTTTGTCAAATTATATATTATTATTATAAAGTCCCCATTTTTTAGTACGATTAATGCACAAGGCTGTTATATGCTGACAGGTTTTTCTCTATTTCCAACCCACACATATAATTTTCAAGAGAACGGAGTAGGTTCGATGGACATCTGACTTACTTTTGGGTCCAATAAGCTTGAATACCGTCCAATTCACATTTAAATCTGTGCGCACGGAAATTAAAGCAAACACGCACGGATTTTAAAGCAGAACGCATGCATCTGTGATTGACCCCATCAAACCAAAGTAGGTCCGATGGACATCGTATCTACTCTGAATTCAATTTCCAATCAACTCGAAATCCCAATCTGTCAATAAAATGTAATTGGTGTCCGATAAATAGAAAATGAAGAAATTAAACTCAAAGTTATCATTTTTCTGAGACTGAGACTGAGACTGAGACTAAACTCCAAAATTAACGAAGGATACATAATGCTGACATTTTTATTAATATTCAAAGTTAATTACAAATTAATAATATATCCAGAATTTTGGTTTTCGAAAATGTCCAAACCAGCCAGATTCTGGCCGGTTTCCCGAAGCCGGCCAGAATCTGGCCGGTTTCTTCCTTTTTTTTTTTTTTTTAAGAGACGCTATGAAGAGCAATATAATGAAATCTAACACTGAAAATTTGAATTTTTTGTTTAAATTATTTGTTATATAACTTCTTTTGATGTATAATTAGCATATTTATACTAAAATACGCTAAATTACTTCAAATATGTTACACTATATTATATTAAATTACGCTAAATTATGTTGAATTACGCTAAAATACAATAAATTACATATGAATATGGATGATATCTTTACTGAGAGGCGAAAAACGACGATGAAACTTCAAACGGCCATAAAAACGGCGCTCGAGTGTCCGATTTCAGCAATGATTACTTTTCGGAAAGGTTACGAAAATATGCATGCATTAGTGATGTGAAGTCGGATTTCAAAATTCAGAATTGCTAAAAAACAAAGGGAAGATCCTCAAAACTTGAGTTCAAGTTTCCGATTAAGATTTTTATTTTTATTATTCAATCTAAGTAGCTCAATAAATTAGTTATATAATGAACTTGTAGAATACCAATCTAAGTAGCACAAAATCGGCCCAATTTTGCGTAATTTGGTGTAGTTTACCGTAATTTACCGTATTTCATTATAATTAGCGAATTCAACATAATTTAGCGTAATTTAATATAATATAGTGTAATTCAACATAATTTCAAGTAATTTAGCGTATTTTAGTATAATATGCTAATTATACATCAAAAGAAGTAATCTAACAAATAATAATTAAATAAAAAATTCAGATTTTCAGTGTTAGATTTTATTATCTTGCTCTTCATAGTGTATCTAAAATAAAAAATAAAAAAAGGAAGAAACCGGCCAGATTGCCGGTTTGGACATTTTTTGAAAAATCAAGAAATTCTGAATATATTTATTAATTTGTAATTAACTTCGGATATTAATAAAAATATCGGTACATAATGCCTCATTCGCAATTCACAACTGAGTACATATTATTGTCGTATTAGATGACCTCAAGTCAAAAGGTGTAAGAGGAATCAAATGATGGGACCATTGGGACCTCATGTCAAAAGGTGTATTATCATTTATCACTATCCGATTCGTTTCATCTTGACTTGGGTCATCCATCTAATGACTTGATTGTCAGGTCGGCAATCAACTAACAGGACAAATGTATTTCAATTGTGAATTATATTGTTGAGTCTAGTAAAATGATAAATTTCAGTTTGGTTTCTTCAATTTCTACTCATGTGACACCGATTAATTACTACCTATATATATATGCATTTGGTTCACATATGGGGATTTCCATTTTGATTGGAACTATATGTGGTCATCAAATCTAACAAAAGATGAACAAGTTGTATATTTGTTGTTAATGTGATATAGCTAGGGGTGCAAGTGAATCGGACGTCCGGATTCAGATCCGTATTCTAAATTTTGTGGATTAGGATATTCAAATACGGATAATTTAAGATAATTTAAGGATATGGATGCAGATACAAATATAAGTTATATAGATATGAATGAGGATACGGTTTCAATTTCAAAAGCGGATATGGATAATTATCTGTATACGTAATTTTCAGATTTTGAAATTATCTGTATCCGTAATTTTTCAAATTTCGGATTTGTGAAACCCTCAGTCCGCTACCCGCTACCAATTAGTTTTATTTTATTCCTTTTCTTACCTTCTCTTACCACAGGAGACATTAAATTCCGAAATTTTTATTAATATCATTTCCAAAAAAAACACAAATTTTGTAGAATTTTATATTTACTAGGGCCGCAACGACAAATGGCGGCTCCATTCTTGTAGGCCGTGTCGTTGCTGCTCCTTAAAAACCAAAATTGCACCGTAATATACTAAGTTTTTTGGGTTTTTGAGGGGCCGCAACGACAAATGACAGCCCTCAAAAATGGAGCTACCATTTGTCGTTGCGGCCCTCATTTATGGAATTTACCAATTGTGATCTTTTGGTTATTTTTTTTTAATGGTATTAATAAAAATTTCGGCATTAAATGCGAACAACTAGCTGTTGTTTCGGTAGCGGGATCCAATGGTGAGATTTAGTCAAAGCACTTTGTACAATGAGCCATATCGACTCAACTTCGATGATTTATCGATTTTTCTTGAAAAAAAAAAAGATAAGACAAATATACTTCTTTTCACGGAAATCTTGAGAAGCTTCATGAAAACGTCAGCAGAAAATTGAGATTTAGGTTATTTAATTTGCACATAACATGATATTTTTACATATTCTCCTCTAAATCTAGATATTTTTAGATATTATCAGTTTTATTAGATTTAGGGCAGAAAATTGTAATTATATTTATGAATTATTTTTGTTTGAGAAAAATACTTTGTTGAATATAAGTTAATTTTATTACAATATCTGAATTATGTATCTGAATGATATCCGTATTCGTATCCGTTCAATATCCGTTTTTTTTTGTATTCATAACCGTTTGATATCCGATCTGTATCTGTATCCGTATCCGTATCCGAAAAATAAAAACAGATACGGATATAATTTTACCACTATCTGATCTGTTTGCAACCCTAGATATAGCAAAAGCTTAATTTGACCGCCCAATAATATGTTAGATAACTAACAATCAATAATAAGAGTAGAACTACGGTGTGACGTGCTCACCAACGGGTTTGGTGAGCACACCTCCAAAAAACGCATTTTTAAAGTTCAAATAGTCGATTCGAACCTTCCAACGTGTTCTTCATATTAATATGTGCTTGGAGACCAAATTTTACATTTTTTGGAAATTTTTTACTATTTTTTTAGAATTTTTGAAAATCAGTGTTTTTTGAATTTTTTTTTTATTTAATGAAAAGCTGATGATTTTCAAAAATTCTAAAAAAATAGTAAAAAATTTCCAAAAAATGTAAAATTTGGTCTCCAAGCACATATTAATATGAAGAACACGTTGGAAGGTTCGAATCGACTATTTGAACTTTGAAAATGCGTTTTTTGGAGGTGTGCTCACCAAATCCGTTGGTGAGCACGTCACACCGTAGTTCTACTCCAATAATAATATGTTAGATTAAATTCTCAATTAAGTAATCTAAATAATGGATATAAATGTTTGAGAGTTTTTAGTCTCTTCATATCAAAATAAAGTTATGAAACTCTTAGTGTCATCAAATAGCCTTTTAAATTATTTTGATTTTCCACTATTAATAGCAAACTAAATCAAATCCATTCATTTGGTATTTGATTGACGTATCAGATTAAATATAAACGAGTATAAATACTCTATATCCCTACCCATAATTAGAAGTTACACACAAGTATTTCCATCTCAAAATTTTGTAACATTAAGGCTACGTTTGGATGCACTCTAGAATAGCTAGAATAGCTACTGTTTAGAATAGTAAATAAGAACAGCTACTGTTTAAGAACAGTGCTAACTCGAGCTATTCGGAATAGTGAAAAAGTTGTTTGGATTGCATATTAGGAATAGAGTTTGGAGGGAATGAATAGAATAATAATTTATTTGTTAGATTAAATCTTTTTATTAATACGTAATATAAAAATCTTTTTATCCAATACGTAATATAATATTAATTTAATTATTAAATAAAATATTAGATTAAATATAATATAATTATTAGATTAAATATAATACAATGTAATATTAATTTAAATATTAAATGTAATATAATATTATTTTAAATATTAGATTAGTATTAAATAAAATATTATATTAAATATAATATAATATTATATTAAATATAATACAATATAATATTAATTTAATTATTAAATGTAATATAATATTATTTAAATATTAGATTGGTATTAAATAAAATATTAGAGTAATATAATATAATATTAGATTAAATAAATACAATATAATATTAATTTAAATGTTCAATGTAATATAATATTATTTTAAATATAGATTAGTATTAAATAAAATATTATATTAAATATAATATAATATTAGTTTAAATATAATACAATATAATATTAATTAATTATTAAATGTAATATAATATTATTTGAATATTATATTAGATTAAATAAAATATTAGATTAAATATAATAATATAATATAATATAATTTAAATGTTAAATGTAATATAATATTATTTTAAATATTAGATTAGTATTAAATAAAATATAATATAGTATTAGTTTAAATATAATACAATGTATATTAATTTAATTATTAAATGTAATATAATAATTTTTAAATATTAGATTAGTATTAAATAAAATATTATCTTATATTATTATATTAATATAATATAATATTAGTTTAAATATAATACAACATAATATTAATTTAATTATTAATGTAATATAATATTATTTGAAATATTAGATAGTATTAAATAAAATATTAGATTAAATATAATACAATATAATATTAATTCAAATGTTAAATGTAATATAATATTATTTTAAATATTAGATTAGTATTAAATAAACTACTAGATTAAATATAATATAATATTAGATTAAATGTAGTACAATATAATATTAATTTAAATGTTAAATGTAATATAATATTATTTTAAATATTAGATTAGTATTAAATAAACTATTATATTAAATATAATATAATATTAGATTAAATATAATATAATATTAATTTAAATGTTAAATGTAATATAATATTATTTTAAATGTTAGATTAGTATTAATATTGAAAGCTCCAATCGCTATTCCAACTTTTTGTTAGAATAGCGGAACAAGGCTATTCTTCTTGTTCGGAATAGCAAGTAGTACGTTTGGTGCTCGAGCTATTCGAATAGCAATGCTATTCTAAGAATAGCACTATTCTTAGTGCATCCAAACATACCCTAAGAGAAAGGGTCAAGGGAGAATAAATTGTTGGAGAGTTGTAAAATGCCATGTTATCCTATCGGATCTGTATCCGAAAATTAGATACAAATATCCGTGCGGATCCGCACGGATATAGTTTTAAATTTCAATTATCCGTATCCGAATAGTAGATATATACTATATAGTTTAATATATATTATAAAAAGAATTATGTGTATATATACAGATATCCGTATCCGTATCCGATAAATTAAAACAGATATGGATATGATTTTATCACTATTCGATCCATTTGCACCCTACCAAATTTCCTTTTACAAGCCTAATTCCATAATCTATTGTTATACCTATTTGTTACATTTGAGTGAAGTAGAATAAACTAAATTTAGTCATAAATCTGACTAAATAAGTGATTTGCGCATTCTCTATTTCCAAAAAATAATACTTACTGTTATTATTATTATTATTTTTACTACACAAATATGTAATTAGTTTCCAATACCTTGATTGATTTATTGCTTGAATGCTTAGGTTATATTATTGCTTGTAAAACTGATGCCCATTCGGTAATTGAATATATATGTGTTATCCCTTGAATGTATTGCTTGTATAACTGAAATGATTAAATAACGTTCAAGCAGTAAATGTTATATATTTTTTTTTTTCCAGTTTATTTTAAATATTCTGGAGATGTCCCTTGGACATTTTGATGATAAATTTCATAATATACTTTTTGTTAAAATGTAAACGGGAAAAAAAGTTATTTTATGATAAATTTCATCTATTTCATAAAATTTAAGTAACATTTTATTTTCATACCCAAATTAATTTGAATTTGTTAAGATTTAAATCTGTATCTGAATATAAAAATTAAAGAGGATATCAATATAAGTTTCATCACTATTCAATCCGTTTTCACCCAAAAAAACGCATTAGGGGCCCTTCATTTCCTCTTACACATTTTGACTTGAGGTCCTCTATAACTTCAAAAGTATCAAGAGACAAATTTAAGCAACAAAAACCATAATATTATAAGAGAGAACACAAAAGGAGTTTACAAGAAAGGAGATTACAAACAGAGTTCACAAGAAAGCGTATAATGAAATAGAAAATTAGATAGAACACACACACTACAAGTAATAATCTAACAGTACAGCTCCGTCACAGTACTGATTAACTTAATGCTAAATTATGCAAATATTTGTGCAAATTATTCTAATCAAGGCTTAGTCGTCGTTCTTAATAACTCAAGTATGAATTTTCCTCATCGATGAGATTTAGGAGGGAACTCGGAATAGCAGGAATGCCAACACTTATGACACCTTCGAGCATCAGTACAACTTTTCCCATTGATGGTCGGCTTGCTTCCGAATCCTGAATACACCAACACGCAACCTTACATACCCGTATCAGCTCAACAACATTCACATTTCCCCCTAGCCTTTCATCTACCAAGCATAGAACCTCACCTTCATTAATTTTAACAGCAGCATAAACGGGAAAGTACGGGTACATTTTGTTTCTGAATCCTTTTGAATTCTTTTCCCCGATATCACCTCGAGGAGCAACATTCCAAAACTGTAGACATCTGCCTTTTGAGTGATTGCTTGTCCAGAAATCCATTCTGGTGCCAAAATAGCCGACAGTACCTCTTGTTGTCGTCAATACTCGGCTATGTTCTCGGCCGATAAGTTTGCTAAGCCAAAGTCGGCAATTTTAGGGGAAAAATCATCATCTAGAAGCACATTCTCGGGTTTAATGTCACAATGGATGATACAATCTCTACATTCTTCATGCAAATAGGTTAATCCCTTTGCAGTCCCGAGTACGATTTTGTATCGAGCTTGCCAACTTAATAATGAGAACTCCTGAAAAGATGTGGGAATCCAGGAACCATTCGACATATATTCATAAACCAGTAGCCTATTACTGCCTTCAGCGCAAAACCATAGGAGGCGCACAATATTAGCATGGTGAATCATTCCTATTGTTTGCACTTCTGTTCGGAATTGCTTCTCTTCTTGTCCTACAATTTTGAGCTTTTCACAGCCACAGTAGTAGAACCCAATAATTTCCCCTTGAAACAATTCCAAAACCTCCTTGACCTAGTTTGGTAGAGAAATTTTTTGTTGATCTTTTTATCTCCTTATACGAGTAGCCCTTGAATTTGTGATCATCGACGTTCACTGCGGCTCAACATTATTGAGTTTTCTTCTAAACCCCCACAAAAGTACTAACAAACAAATAGGATGACCACAACCCCACCTCCTATGAATGTCACATACTGATGTGATTTCTTTTAGCGTAAGCAACAGAGGACCCCATGCGGATATGTATATATTCGCCACAATCCATCATCGCGTATGATTGCATTCATTAGATCTCCGTACCAAAGATTGCATCCAGAACCAGATGCATAAGCTGTGCAAGAGCAATTGCTTCGGCATGCACTTTCACATTCTTCCTCACTTTTAACCCCCAAGTATTCAGAGTTGTCAGGCAACATATAGAGGTTATCCATCAAAGTAAATGTGTCGGTCAATCCAACTGAACTGCCTTTGCAACTTAATGAGAAATTTCTTGTACACCAGCAGATGAGTTAGAAGAAGCAGGATAGAAGCCATGTGGGCATTTACACCAGTAGTTCGGACCCTGGCTAAAGCACATGCCGTAAGGTCCGCAATAGCCAGCAACCCTATAGTGCAAACAACTTTGACCGGTTGTTAACCAGTAATGACCACCGGCGCCATTCGATCGGAATATGAATGCATTACCATAACTATTCAATCTTATGTATTTTAGTTCTCCATTCGCATCATTAAATTTACTAACCTGTGGTGCTGTTGGATATTTAACAATGTGGAAAGTACCAAAATACTGTGTATTTCTTTGTTTTCCTTTATAACAAACCCCCAGGTTCCACCAGTATGATCTATTCAAATGAATACAGCCCTGGTGAGGGGTCACTAGAGGTTTTGGAAGAAGTAAGAGATACATCAACATTTTTCCCATTTATGGTACTGTAACCGAGCCAAGCTCCAGGCAACCAAGTATCTGTCGGATTGTCGAAACTCTGCCATATCACTTCTGAATTTTTTGTTTGGTCTAGCAAAACAAGATTTCCGT